>JAJOOR010012847.1:0-29839 GCA_036250505.1 Solanum acaule
TCTTAGGGGTTAAACGAAATAGGAAAAGACCAAAAGACCCTTAAATTAGCTGCTGTCGGAGTGACTGACGGACCTGACTGACGGTCCGTCAATCAATCGACGGTCCGTCGATTGGGTCCGTAGGTCGAGTCTGCCCAACAGGGCTTCACTAAAACGGGCATAACTTTTTACTCGGAGGTCGGAATTTAGCAAACTCGGTGGCGTTGGAAAGATAATTCAATTATCTATCTAACCATAGGTCATGGGACACATAATTCATTTTGTGCTAAGAGTTATGACCATCTGAAGTTGACCCATCAGAATTTTCAGCTAACTGGCTGCTGACCTTCGATCTACGGTCAGACCTACGGACCGTGGATCGAACGACGGTCCGTGCTGGTCAACCGTAGTTCGTGTCAGAGGCTGGGTAGAGGAGGTCTTGATCCACGGACACAGACCACGGACCGTGGTCTGATCTACGGACCGTGGGTCTGTCCGTGAGTCGGGACTTAGCCAATTTTCTGAGCTGGTTGGGGAGGGGTTGTCAGTGGTGAACCACGGACCACCAGCACGGGCCGTGGTCTGACCTACGGTCCGTGGATGGTGACCGTAAGTTGCACCTGCAACTTCTAAAAATCTGCATTTTTTTCTGTTTCGAATACGGGGTGTTACATTATCACCTTTCGCTAGAGGGGGAATTGAAGGGGTCATAAGGATATTTGGACATCTCATTGTCCCTTTGCCTCCCAAATAAGCACCTTCAACTAAAACCCTTACTAGAATACCACTCCTCAACATTTTCATGAAAGCAATTTCTTATTCTTTTATTTCTTGGCTTGCTGGTCTAATATCCCAATTGGTACTTCTAAATTAAAGATGTTCTCATCTAAGCACTCTTGATCACAAGCAACCTTACCAACGCCACTCAAAGTCACATATGAGCCTACCAAATCGGGACTACACTTCTCAAGCAAGCCTAACTCATGAACATCAAAGACACTCAATGACCTTACCATCTAAGCACATTATCCCCTACTTAGGGGGTAAGCCTATACAAACTCTTTAAATCATCACTTCCTTCAATTCTAAGGTCGAAGCAAGTCATAACTAAACATTCACCCTCATCACACAAGATGATTTTAAACCATGGAGAATTACACTTCTATCCTCTTTTAAAGGAGTCTACTCACTCAACATCTCTAGGCACCACTTAAGCACCACTATTCCACCAATCTATCAACAAACCTCGAAACTCATCATGACTAAGCCAGGTTCTCCCAACAACTAAACATACCTCACAATCACCTTGCTAGGTAGGCACACTATCGCCCCCCTTGGGAGTAAGCCTACCCAAATTCTTCTAAACATCTTTCATAACACAAGGAAACTATGAAGCATCATTCACACTAAAGGCAACATCACAATCTAATACCTAAAATCTCTTAAGTCACATAGACATAATTGGCATCACAACCAACCTTTCTCCCTCGCTCATTGTAGCATAAGCCCTCTGAGTAGTCATATCCTAAAGACCACCGGTTAGAGAGAAAGACCTTAAATAGTTAAACTCTTTGACACAACTAGAGAATGAAGAAGTGAAGTTTCATAGCCTCCTATTCATAAAATGTGGCGCGCTTCACATTTATGAACAAGACTCTTCTAGATGTGGTTTGAGACATCATAAAAACCATCCCAAAAACCTTATGCTCTGATACCATGTTTGTCAGGACCCGGGGTTACCCTGTAGAAGTAACACGACGTATTTGATCCCAAAGGGGTCGCATACAAGCCTCA
The DNA here is from genome assembly GCA_036250505.1 of Solanum acaule. Classification (NCBI taxonomy): domain Eukaryota; kingdom Viridiplantae; phylum Streptophyta; class Magnoliopsida; order Solanales; family Solanaceae; genus Solanum; species Solanum acaule. Next base: position 1,774 of record JAJOOR010012847.1, read on the forward strand.
TAGCATACATGAACATAAAAGCATAGGAAAATAGTACGAAATTTAAAACTTTTCTTTATAATCTATGTCTCTTATAAAATGAAATATAAACTATGACACTATGTCTCAAACCATCTATTATACTTGGAGCAAAACTCTTGAAATACAATCTTAGGGACATAGCCCTTACAACCAAAGTCTAAAACATAAAAATAAAGACATAAAGGACATATGGTTGAGCCCTCGAATACAATGACGACTCACCAATATTCTTTTTCTTAATCACCTATGAACCTAGCCACGAGGATGGAATCCATTATCTCCAAAGCCTACACTTATAGAAAATGTAGAAAGATGGGGTTAGTACAAAAAGTACTAAGTATGGAAGCCATGCACAAAACCATTAAAACATGCATAAAAAAAGGACATTTCATTTGAAATCATGCTATATGCCATTTTTGAACATCATCTTTGAAATAGTTGGAGAATGCAACCCGGAAGGCAACTCACATACATTACATTATAATATGAGAGATATCATTATAATAACAAGCATAGTGTCCAACATCAAAACAATACATATCCCAATCTTCACAATACATAGCCTCCAATCATAATACAATACACAGTCAAATACCAAGATCATCTCATCATTAAGTAATCATCACGTAAGCAACACCTAAGAAACACTTGTGCAATGTATGGTTGGTATACCATAATACCAACCCTACTAAGTACGTCTTTGAAGCTACTTTAGTCAAGCATTTCATCTTTAGACCTCATCCTAAGCAATAGCCACAAATAAAGAAATAGTCATGTACATTACTTGAATTATAAGGAAAGTCATTCATAACAACTATCTATTCAATATACATGCATGCATTCAAATCTCATCATAATATAAAGGAACCATCCCATGACATCCTACTAAGTCTACTTGTGCAATGTTTAAGTTAAGTCCTATACCCCCACTCCTACTAAGTAAAACTCACCAAGAAGTTATAGTATAGTTCATATCTCATTCATTATCTTTTTTATATAGGGAAAGTAGCCATAACCGACATAGACCATGTAAGCTTCATGGAATCCGGTGTCGTGTAACCCCACACCGAAAGAAAGTGTCCTACTTGCCTAAGGTAGAACTAAATGTATAGCCATAAGGTGGATCCACTAACTAAAGAGACTTATGTGGGCACATAGTTATGGGATAGGGAGATTGCTTCTAGAATCCCGTCCTATTGCATTGGCGAAGGGGCTTCCATCTCATGAGTTCAATTTAGGTGACTCAACCTATTGCATTGAAGAAAGGGCCTTTTACTTATTTTCCATATCCACTCAAAGCTAAGCATTATTTCCCAAATTATACGTCATTAGTCTTGAATTATATTTACATGTGTGAACAAGTGATCTACCCTTCATTAAATACAATTCATAAAATAGCTCATAGATTCATTAAAGGTGAGAATGTACTTTCAACCTTAGAATCAACATTAGTATGTGAGTATAACTTTCACACCAAGATCACGTGTTCTCATGAAAATGTACTTTCAATCAACACAATAGGATCATCATGGTCATGTACATTTCATGCATAATAATGTGTAAAGGTGCATATGAGAATTATACTTTCAATTAACACTATTGATACATCATAATCATGTTTATGCATGGAATGTATGTGTGTGTATAATTGTCCTTGCAATGACACAACAACAACATTGTCATCATAGACACTTCCCTCTCAAAGTGTTCATAAGTGTGTACATAATATCACAATCATGTATCATTCTCATATATTGCATCCAAGGATCCTAGACCATGTAAATCGACACATCTAACATTTATCTTAATAGACATGTATATAATCATAACTAAAATAGTTCATTCATTTGCATGTATAAGTTCATATACTCACATTGTAGGTCATATGGGTAAAGTCCTTCCACAATAGTACCATACACAACCAAACAGCGCTAGACATCCCTTCCTTTCCCAGTGCTGATTATAGAGTTATGTCGGTGGGATGGATTTCCTCATGAAGAAAAGAGAGATATTGAGGTTACACCCACATCCTCTACCAATATATGGCACATAGAGGCCGAGTAGACACGGGATGAGGCAGATATGAGGAGAGCAACTTCGGTGGATGCATCCTCGGAGGTTGATGTTCAGTCCATACCTGCAGAGGCATCTTTGCCTACTCTGGCCTCCGGGCCTTCAGGTACACCTACTACCACTCCTTCCCAGGCCCCAAGTTCTTCTGCTGCTTCCCAGCCTACTAGGATCACTCAAGCCATGCTCCTCAAGATGGGGCACCTAGCCCATTCTGCCGATGTGCTGGCTTCCCGGCTAGAGGCCAAGGTGCCTAGGATGATTGAGCAAGTCATCTTAGCTGTTTTGACAACCCTCCGGACATCTATTGATGCTCTCACAGCGAGAATAGAGACTTATGAGAGTCGACAATGGGTTGCTTCCGAGGTTACGACTTTGAAAGACAAGATTTCTGATTTGAGGAAAGATGTGGACTATCTGAAGTCCACATACTTCACTTCACTGTTTGAGTTAGCTGAAGATCCGAGTGTTTCGGCCAATTTTGATATGCCTCCAGCTACTACCGGAGATGAGCCTATGGATGATGTGGCTGCTGCTGAGTTAGAGGTGGAGACGGATGAGGAGCAACTTGATGCTCAAGAGGCAACCATCTGTGAGGACCTGCCTGATTTTAGAGGAGATGATAGTATATTTCATCATCATGGCAGGCTCTAGTAGAGCCAGTGTTGTTGCTAACTCGGGCACTGATGCCCAAGATCAGAGTGTGACCCTGGGCATTAATGCCCCGACAGATGGAGCGACTGTTTAGACAAGATCATTCTTTACCTCTCTCTCTGTTGTTTTTGTGATTTTTATGTTTTTAGTTGCATTTGAGGACAATTGCTTTTCTTTTGTGGGTGGGGGTGGTATTTCCATACCTACCTCTTGTGTTTTAATTTTGTTTGTGAATATTGATGAATATTGGGTATTTTGATCTATATATGTGTTTGATCATATTTTGTGGGTGTTTGAGCTTATGGCTCCTTTTGTTTTGAATGGAAATGGTTTTTGACCAATTTTGAAAATTTTGTCCCACCTATTTTTGTGTGTGAATATGGCTGTTCTTGTGCATTTGAGTATCGGTTATGATCAATACCTATGACTTGAATATTGCTCTTAATTGAATAAAATGAATGTGCGGCTATGATGAGGCCAAATGAAGTTGCATAGAGAATGTGTGAACTTTTTGCATCTTGTTGTGACTAGCCGATTATCGAGTGAAGTCTCTTGTGATTAACATTGCACACTAGCTTGAATGAGTCTCGTTTGATATTGGTACCAATGCCTTGTGTGATCAGCTTACCTTGAACACTGTGTGTGGTGACACTTAGAATTTGCCCCATTGGTCCGGTTGACTAAATAATGCAAGCTCTTGAAATGATCTTAGGCAACAATTTTGATGAGTGAAACAACTAGATAATACACCTCTTTTTGTGGCCAACCTTGTGAGATGTGTGAACCTTACTTGAACCCCTTTGAGTCTTATCCTTTTCTTGGAAGAAACTTGAGCAATTGTGACCCCTCTTTATCCATTCACCCATAATCCTCATGAATTGTGGTTTGTTTGAATAGCCAACTTAGGCCAAAAGCCTAAGTTGTGGGTATGGTGAAAAAGAGAAGGTAAATCAAGAAGTGTGGAAAATTCCCCCTTTGAGCAATGGTTTTGAAAAAGATGGAACCCCTCCATATAAAAAAAAAGAAGAGAAAAAGAAAAAGAATAAAAAAGTTGTGAAATAAGTGATGAAAATTGCAAAAAAAAGAAACGGGGTATCCGGTAGTCCATGTGAAAGTGAATAATAGGGTGAATTGTGAACATGAGTTCCCTCAGCTGCCACCCCTCCTGAAACAGGTTCAGTGCCAGCTCAGGCACCTCCCATGCACTCCCTATCACTCCTCCACCTCGACTACTGAACAGATTGAAAGGTGATGGGGTACAAACCATCCTAAAGGAGAAGCTATTATCTACAGAGGGCCTGGAGGGGAAGTACTCCGATTTCAGGGACACCATCCACTACTATGAGTTTGAGCAGTTCACCAGACCCCGAGGACCTTACATTCCTTCCTGGGTCTGGGAATTCTATATAGATGATGGGGAGTTGGTACCCAAAAGCAAGAAGAAGGCAAGCGAATTCAGACCGGTGAAGTTGGTCATGGTCATAGGCAAAGAAATTAGGTGCAGCAGTGAATATATTAACACTGTTTTGAATAGACCGCTGCACTCTGCACTTCCTTACGAGAAACTATAAATTGTTGAAGAATTGTGTGTGAATATGGAATCATCTTTGTTGTGAGAGCATTTGAGTACCTTTGTTGAGCTTGAACTTGCATTTGAAGCAAGTATTGTGAACTTGAGCATCTTTGATAATAGTAAGTCACAACTTGAATCTTTGAGTGCACAATTGATTCTTGCATGAATAAGTTGAGTCTTGTTGTGTGCATTCATGATTGAGTCTTATGCAGCACTATTTGAGATATCTTTTTTGAACTGCGGAACTTGAGTTTTACTTGAGGACAAGAAAAAGTTTAAGTTTGGGGTGTTGATGAGTCCTGGATTTGGACTCATTGAGGGCTTTGTTTTATAGATTTAGTGTCCTCAAATGCTTAATTTGTGCCAATAACTAATGTTAAATCCTTGATTTTCAGGTATATGGATTGAGGAACAAAGCAAGGACACTAACAGGAAAAAAGGAACAAAACAAGCTGAAGAAATAAAGAAGGGCGAGCCTGAGGATCACCAAGAGCGCTCAGTGTGTCGCTGAGTGGCTCATCTGACCGCCTAAAGTTCCAATGTGCCAAGCCTTGAAGGAAAGAACCAAACCGGCGACGAAAAGGAGCAGTCGACGGATCGACAAGTAGTTCCATGAAGACAAGATAGATCGCCCAAAGTTACAGACCTTGAGGAGGCTGAATTCTAAGGCGAAAAGGCGATGGAAGAGGTCAAAGGGTGACTCGCCGAGTTGTTCAGCGAGCCCGACTTACTTCGCTGACTGGCCCTTCGTGGCTTATTTTCGGCAACTATAAATTAGATTTTGAACATTTTAGTTAGTATCTTGGAACTTATCTTTAGTATTATATTGTATTATAATACTTAGAACTCTTCTCTCTAAACTTTTTCATAGCTTTGAAGAATTTGAGAAATTGGTAGTGGATTTTTTAGATTCATCAAATTGGAGTATTGTAAAGACGAAATCACTCTTACCCAGTTGATGGATAATCAATTTGGAAGTTGTTTTTACCTTTTTATAATGTCTAGCTAAAACCCCAAATTCTTCGGGTGTGATCATGTGATTATGGGTGAATTAGTTTATGAGTATTGCTAATTACTAGTTTAAATTCTATTTAAAAGTGAGTTTAATCAATAATTGTGATTTAATTTAAGAATTGTAGTTGCAAATGCAGTTCTATATTTGTGTTCTTGGCTTGCTCGAGAGAAAGGTTTTAGAACTAAGATTATTGATTGATGGTTTGTGGGCATTGGGTTGACCTGGGTTTATCTCGAGAGAGTGAATTCTAAACCCAATCCCACACATTTAGCTCGAGAGAGTGAATGTATTAAGGTGTGGGGTATTCTTCATTGTCATGCTTGTTGATATTCGAAAGAAATCACCTGATTTGGGGTAGTTGTTCGAGAGAAAACTATCTCCCCTATAGTCTAGCCTACTCACTTATATTTAGCTATTTACTAATAGTGGCAATTACCCATATGTCTATATTTTCCTATAATCGATCACATCCCGAGAATCCTTCTCATTATTGTTAATTCCTAGTATTTGTGACTGCTTTTAGTTGAGAATCAAAACAAAAAAAAACCATTTGATATTCGTGTCAACTCTTTTACTTGATTGTGCCTTTAATCGATAATTTCTATTCTTATGGCTGATTAGACTACATTCATACTTCCTAAATGAATTTGAGACGCGTACCGCTCCCTGTGGGATTCAACCCCAACTCATTTAGTTGAGTTTTATACTGATTTACAATCGTTGAACACCTAGAATTGGATGAGCTGTGCTTGAAACATTAAATTACACGGCGCACCACATATACGCCAGGGGCGTCAGGCCCTTTTCTTCTATGTTCTTCATCCCGTATGGGCTCTTTCAAATCGTATATTTGCTCTCTTCCTAATACTAACTATCTAAGCCTTCATTATTCATTGAGAGATCCTATATATATATATATCCTAATCATAACTCTTAAATTCACATTTCCAATCAAGATAAAATTAAGAGGAAAGTTCAAGAAAGTCCTTGGTCATTTTGAAAAGTCTTTTACAATTATCTATAACTTGATTTATGACTTGAGTAAATGAGTATGAGAATGAGGAGAATTACCTTTCATGTTTCCAAATGAGTATAGGGGAACTAGGTATTCCCAAGAGTAACACTTTTACAATTAAAACGAGAGAAACATTGATTTCTAAATGAGTTTATGAGAAGGTTTTGAGCATTACCTTTTTTAGGAGGATCCTTTGAGTAATAACTTCGAGTTGAGAAAGAGATATGTTTTATACATTTGAGCATGAGTTGTATATATAATTAGGAGTAGTATTGAGCATCGATATGGGGATGAGTTCAGACAATTCACATTCCTCATAAACCATGTAGCAAACATGGGTAAAGGGTTGTAAATTTTAGACGATGCCACAGCTTAGTGGATCCACTTAGTTGAGGAGTTCTATAACCGGCAAGGTATAAGACAGTTCTGACAGCGTGTGCGAGACACTGTATCATCACATAGCTCATAGTGATGTTTGTCGATTAGAGAATCTCCCAAATAAGAGTAAATAGTTTATTATTGTATTTTTATACATATTGAGTTTATATCTACTGTTTTAAAAGCTTTATATATAGCATCTCTTATTGTTGATTTCACATTTGAGTTGAGATGAGGTGAGTATGTCTTCACAAGTTATCAGTTCAGTACTTATGTTTCAATTATCCCCTTACATTCTTGTACATTAAATGTATTGATGTCATTCAACTTGCATCTTATTTATGATGCAGATACAGCTATTCAGGGTCATCAACAAGTGCTTCGTTGATACCATTAGCACTCCATCTAGCTTTGGTGAGCCTCATTGCTTTCCGATGGGTTCCAAATTTATATTTTTATTTGTTAAGATGTTGTGGGTCTTGTCCCTACATCTATCGTATTGTTTAAAGGCTTCATAGATAATAGTTGTTTGAGAAGTCTTTTTCCTGTTTTCCTTGTTGATGTTCCTTTGAGACCTTGAATTGATTATTTATGTTATTTAAGTACTTTCAGACATTATTGACTTAGTCTATTATTGAGCCCCTATGAGTTAATCTTTGCATTGAGTTCCTATTTCATTTGAGTAAGTCTTCTGCTAAGTAGTCAGCCAGGCTAAGGGTTCACTTGGGGACCAACGATGGTTCTCGAGTGCCAGCCACATCTAGGGTATAGGCTCGGGGCATGAAAAACTTGGTATCATAGCACAGAGTTCAAGAGCCCTAGGGTGTCTTTGAAGCCATGTCTATAGAGTCCTTGTTATCGGTGTGAAGTGCATCACATCGATAATTAGGAGGCTACAACATTTAGGAAAATATTTCACTTCCTTCTTACTCTTTTTCGTGCGATAGAGTTCAATTCTATAAAAGTTTCTTTCTAATTCGTGCTTGCACGTATCTTTTCAAATCATGTCTCCACAGAGAGCTATTAGAGGACGTCATGCTAGGAGAAATCTCAATCCTCAAGAGAAAGAGGTTCCCAATGCACCAGAAGTGCAACCCCCTCAAGGAGATATCACCAATACTGAATTCAAGAATTCTATTAAGATGCTGACTCAGGTTTCAGCTAATCAAGCTGGTCAACAAAGAGGGGTTCATCGAGGTGTGACTGATACATCTAGTATCCGTGATTTATTGAGAATGAATCCCCCCAGAATTCACAGGATCAAATGTCACTGAGGATCCAGAGAACTTTGTGGAGAAACTGCAAAAGGTGTTTGAGGTTATGTGTATTGCTGCTGTTGAGCGTGTGGAGTTTGAGTCATACCAACTCAAGAGTGTTGCTAGGATTTGGTACGACCAATGGAAGAAGAGCAGGGTTGAAAGGGCACCATTAGTAAGTTGGGTTGTTTTTGAAAGTGCCTTCTTAGAGCACTTCTTTCCCCGGGACGAATGTTGGTGGTGGTGGTGGTGAGTTAGCTATTTTGTTTCTGAAGCTTCTTACATGCTGGATTGAATTTGAAGGTTTTGATAATGTTTCACTTAGGTTGTTTGCACCTTCTACAATGTCTATCTCCATTTATCAATTGGATGAGTCTGAACATGAATCATGAATTCTTAATTGTCGTGAAAAGTTCCCCCACATAAAGGACACTTGATAAATTCTAAATGAGTTGACATTCTGAAGAAAAAAAAAATGTAACACCTCGCTAAGTGAAAGAGCTAGAATTAGAAAGAGTCATTTTTGGAAAGAATGAAAAATCTGGAAAGTTGTTTAATTTATTTTAAGTTTGAGTTTGGGTCAACTTCAAGCGACCATAACTCATATCTTAGAATGAGTTAGGTGTTCTACAAGATACCTTAGGAAATATCTTTGAATTATCTTTCCAACTCTGCCGAGTTTGCTTGATATCTAGTTTGTATGAGGGAGATATGCCCATTTGAAGTTGGGATGTCTAGATAAGGAAAGTCAAAATTGGATTTTAAAGGGGTATTTTGGTCTTTTCCATACCCAATTAATTTATTTCGTTTTTAGAAGTTTAATTGGGGTATAAACAGGATTAGATCAGTTTACGCTTTACCAAATCACGCTAGGGTTTTTGAAGAAAGAACTCAAAAGGAGAAAGGAGAAGAAAAGTTCAAAGATTCGTCAAGTTCTTGCAATTTTGGGTGTGGTTTTTGCCAAGGATTCAATCCTACGAGGTATGTGAGTTCACATAGCGTTGGGTTCATTCACCCACGTGCCAAACACATTTATTTCAGTATGATTTTTGTCCTAAGAAATTGAAACTTTGATGTTCTTGAGTTGTATTCTTGAATTGCTTTCGTTCTTGAATTTGGGATGAGATTGAGGAGTTCTTGAGAGTTTAAGGTCGATTGTTAGAATTGTTTTGAGTTAGATTTTTATGTACATATGCTGGGTATCTGAATCTAAAGAGAAATTGAAAAAAGAATCGAATTTAGGTGAATTGGAGTTAGAAAACAAAGAAGGAACAAGTCAGGCAAATTGGGTACCAGGTCTACATCGCGGACCTGTTCCTCAGGATTGACAAAATTTTCTCTGCGTCGCAGAGTGGTCACGGACCGTTCTGCCTCAAAATTTATTTCGCGATCGAATAATTAAATGCATCTCTGGATCGCGGACTTGATTCCAGACAGTGATTTCTTGATCGTTTCTTATATTTAACTATCTAAAAACACTCATAAACATCATGAGATCCTTCCTATCACAAATTGCAATCCTTGAATCCATAAATTCAAATTCAAGGAAAGTTAAGAGCCAAGTCTAGAGAGTTCTTAGAGTCATTTCAAAAGTCTTTTGCAAATGTTTTAACTTTGTTTTAAGACTTGAGTTTTGAGTTGAGTAAAGAGTGAAGATCAAAGTTCTTTTCTTTAAAAGAGTATACTGGGACTATATATTCCCAAAAGAGTAAATGTTTTCACATTTAAACAAGAGAGGAAACACCGATTTTCAAGAGAGCCTTTGAGCTAGTTTTGAGTAATTATCTCAAACCACAGAAAGAGTTTTGGTTTTAAACATATGAGCTGAGTATATTTTGGGAGTAGTATGGAGCACCTATATGGGGACGAGTTCAAAATATATCAAGTCCCCACAAACCATGTAGCCATCGTGGGTAAAAAGGGTCATACTTTTTAAATGATTCCTTAGTGCTTTTTAGCAAAGATTAGTGGATCCACTTAGTTGAGGCGTTCTATATCATGGCAAGTTATAGGACAGTTGTGGCAGCGTGGGCGAGACGATGTATCATCACATTAGGTCATAGTGATGTTTGTCGATTAGAGAAACTCCCATAGTATTATATTACTTTATATGTAAATTAAGTTGTTATTGTATTTCTTTAACACATTGAGTTGTCACTTACTGTTTTAAATGCTTTGTATAAACTGGACCTTTATTGTTGTTTTACGTTGTATTTGAGTTGAGTAAAGCTAAGGTAAATGTTCTTTTCAAATTCCTTTCAAGCTTATGTCATGTTTAGTTTTCCCCTCGCATGCTCGTACATTCAATGTACTGATTCCATTTGGCCTGCATCATTTTATTATGCAGATAAGGTAACCAGGATCAACATCGAGCTCCTCATTGATCTAGTTGAGCACTCAGAGTCAGTTGGTATGCCTTATTGCTTTTGGAGGACCCATTTTTACTACTTTATAGTTAGTTCATTAGGATGTCGTGGGTCTTGTCCTAACGTTGTTAGATGCCTAATAGACAATTAGTAGTTCATTTCTCGTTATCTTGTTATTGGCTTATGTTTTGAGATTTGAGTTGTCATCTTGGCTAGTTGAATGTTCTTTTAAGACATTCTAAGTTCTTTCATGAGTTTATATTTTCAGACTATTATCTTGTTATTTAAGTCTTCCGCTATGAGTTAAGCCAGGCCAAGGGTTCGCTTGGGGCCAATATTAGTTCTCGAGTGTCGGTCCCGCCAGGGTGTAGGCTCGAGGAGTGACAAACTTGGTATCAGAGCACAGAGTTCAAAAGTCCTAAGGAGTCTATGAAGACGTGTCTGTAGAGTCCTAGTTATCGGTGTGAAGCGCGCCACATCTATAATTAGGAGGTTGTGACACTTAGGAAACTATCTCACTTATTTCACACTCATTTCGTGCGATAGAGTGTATCTCTATAAAAGTCTCTTTCCAACTCATGCTTGCGCGTGTCTTTCATTTGATCATGCCTCCACGAAGAGCAGTCTGAGGTCGTCCTGATAGGAGGAATGTTGAGGAGCAGGGGATACCTAATGTACCAGAAGTGCAACCCTAAAGAGAGGTCACCAATGTTGAATTTTGGGAAGCAATCTGAATGCTAAGTCAAGTTGTGACCAACCAGGTTGGGCAACAAAGAGGGGCTCGACAGGAAGAGGCTGATACTTCGAGGATCCGTGAGTTCTTGAGGACGAATCCTCCAAATTTCACTGGTTCAAGCACTACTGAGGATCCAGAAAGATTTGTTGAGGAACTGCAAAAGGTATTTGAGGTTATGCACGTTGTTGATGCTGAGCGAGTGGAACTAGTTGCATATCAACTAAAGAGTGTTGATAGGATTTGCTTTGACCAGTGGAAGAAGGGTAGAGCTAAGGGTGCACCAGTTTTGAGTTGGGCTATGTTTGAGGAGGATTTATTGGGGCGTTTATTTCCCCGTGAACTGAGAGAAGTCAAGGTAAGGGAGTTCATTACACTTAAGCAGGATTCACTAAGTGTCAATGAGTACAGTTTGAAGTTCAACCAACATTCCCGATATGCTCTAGAGATGGTTGTAGATATGAGGAGCAGGATGAGTCTGTTTGTTGCTGGGTTATCTCGTCTATCAAGTAAGAAGGTCAAGGAAGCTATGCTGATAGGGGAGATGGACATAGCTAGACTTATGGTTTATGTGCAGCAGGTTGAGGAAGAGAAACTGAGAGATAGAGAAGAATTCAAAAACAAGAAGGCTAAGACAGGGAATGAGTCCGGGAAGCAAAGGAGCAATGTGAACCGTTCTTCCTTTCAATAGAAACAAAAGGGACCTGTTTCATCAGCTGCTAGTGCACCTGCACCAAGGAACAAAGGTGAGTACAATAGTCATAATTCACATGGTTTTAGAGATAGACATGCCCAATCTTAGGGTAGTGTGGCACGAGGAGGCAATTGGGCTCCTACATGTGCTAAGTGTGCTAGGAACCACCTAGGTGCTTGTCGCGATGGCTTTACAGGATGTTTCAAGTACAGCCAAGAGGGTCACTTCATGAAAGAGTGTCCGAAGAACAGACATGGAAATGGAAATAGGGTAATAAAGCCCAATCTTCTTTAGTTGCTCCACCAGACAGGGCTGCACCTAGAGGAGCTACTTCAGGTACTAGCAAAGGAGCAAGCCGCATATATGCGATCACTAGTCGTCAAAAGCAAGAGAATTCTCTAGATGTTGTCACTGGTATGATCAAAGTCTTTACTCTTGATGTTTATTCTTTGCTAGACCCAGGAGCGACTTTATCTTTTGTGACTCCTTATGTTGCAATGAATTTTGATGTTCTTCCTGAGAAACTTTGTGAGCTCTTTTGTGTTTCTACACATGTTGGGGAGTCTATTCTAACTGAGCGAGTCTATCGTGATTGTACCATTTCCGTCAATCATAAGAGCACCATGGATGATTTAGTCAAGTTAGACATGGTTTATTTTGATGTTATTCTGGGTATGGACTGGCTTCATGCCTGTTATGCCTCCATTGATTGCAGAACTCGAGTTGTCAAATTCCAGTTTCCTAATGAGCCAGTTATAGAGTGGAGTAGTAGTTCAGCAGTTCCTTAGGGTCGTTTTATTTTGTACCTTAAGGAATAAAAGTTAGTTTCCAAGGGTTGTGTCTATCACTTAGTCTGATTTAATGATTCTAGTGTTGATACACCTCTTATTGAGTCAGTTCCAGTTGTGAGTGAGTTTCCATAAGTCTTTCATGATGATCTACCTGGAGTCCCTCCTAAGATAAAGATAGACTTCGGTATAGATATCATTCCCAATACTCATCCAATATCTATTCCGCCATATAGAATGGCTCCAGCAGAGTTGAAAGAGCTAAATGAGCAGTTCAAAGATCTCCTTGAGAAGGGTTTTATTCGACCAAGTGTCTCACCTTGGGGTGATCCTGTCTTATTTGTAAGGAATAAAGATGGTTCCCTTAGAATATGTATAGATTACCGCCAGTTGAACAAGGTTACCATCAAGATTAAGTATCCTCTTTCGAGAATTGATGATCTTTTCTAGAAGCTTTAGGGTGCCACCTGTTTCTCTAAGATAGACCTCAAATCAGGCTACCATCAGTTGAGGGTAAGGGAATTTGATATTCCAAAGACAACTTTCAGGACCCGTTATGGTCATTATGAGTTTCTGGTCATGTCCTTCGGTTTAACCAATGCGCCTGCAGCATTCATGGACATTATGAATAGAGTATTCAAGCTTTATTTAGATATGTTTGTTACCATATTCATTGATGACATACTAATATATTCGAGGAATGAGGATGATCATGCTAGCCATCTCAGAATAGTTCTCCAAACTCTAAAGGATAGGGAGTTGTATGCTAAGTTCTCGAAATGTGAGCTTTGGCTTGAGTCTGTGGCATTTTTAGGCCACATTGTTTTCGGTGATGAATTATAGTTGATACCCAGAGAATAAGTGCATTTCATAATTGGCCTAGACCCACATCTCCAACTGATATTAGGACTTTCTTGGGGTTGGCTTGATATTATAGAAGGTTTGTAAAGGGGTTCTAATCTATTTCGTCCCCTTTGGCCAAGTTCACTTAGAAGACAGTTAAGTTTCAATGGTCTGAAGCTTGTGAGAAAAGCTTTTAGGAATTGAAAAAATAGTTGACTACTGGCCCAGTATTGACTTTACCATAAGGTACTCAAGGTTTTGTGGTATATTGTGATGCGTCCAGAGTTGGTTTGGGTTGTGTGTTAATGCAAAATGGCAAAATTATAGCTTATGCCTCCAGACAGTTGAAAGTTCACGAGAAGAATTATCCAACCCATGATCTTGAATTGGCTGCCATAGTATTTGCTTTGAAAATACGGCGTCATTACCTTTATGGTGTTCATGTGGATGTGTTCACCAATCACAAGAGCTTTCAGTATGTGTTTAGTCAGAAAGAGCTCAATCTCAGACAGAGAAGGTGGTTAGAATTACTCAAGGATTATGACATGAGTATTTTATATCACCCAAGTAAGGCTAATGTTGTTGTTGATGCCTTGAGCAGGTTGTCCATGGGTAGTACCGCCCATTTTGAGGAAGATAAAAAAGAGTTAGCAAAAGATGTGCACATAATTTCACGATTAGGAGTTCAATTAATGGATTCCACAGAAAGAGGAGTAGTGGTGATGAATGTGGTTGAATCATCATTAGTGTCAGAAGTGAAAGAGAAGCAAGACCAATATCCTATTTTGTTTGAATTGAAGGCAAATGTTTATAAGCAAAAAGTAATGGCTTTTGAACAAGGGGGAGATGGTGTATTGAGGTATCAAGGTAGATTGTGTGTACCAAGAGTGGATGAACTCCAAGAGAGGATTATGGAGGAAGCTCATAGCTACATATATTCTATCCATCCGGGTTCCACAAAGATGTATTGTGACTTTAGAGAGGTATATTGGTGGACTAGTATGAAGAAAGGTATTGTTGAGTTCGTTGCTAAATGCCCGAATTGTCAACACGTTAAAGTAGAGCACCAAAGGCCCGGTGCTATGGCTCAGAATATAAAACATCCAGAATGGAAGTGGGAGATGATCAATATGGACTTCATCACAGGTCTACCAAGGTCTCTCAAGCAACATGATTCTATTTGGGTGATTGTTGATAGAATGACGAAATCAGCCCACTTTTTGCCAGTAAAGACTACCCATTCAGCAAATAATTATGCTAAGTTGTATATTCGAGAGGTAGTTAGAATTCATGGGGTTCCGGTATCGATTATTTTAGATAGAGGAGCACAATTTACTACACAGTTCTGGAAATATTTTCAGAAAGGCTTGGGTTCAAAGGTAAACTTAGGTACTGCTTTTCATCCTCAGACAGATGGTCAAGCAGAGCGTACTATTCATACTTTAGAAGATATGTTGAGGGCCTATGTGATTGATTTCAAGGGGAATTGGGATGATCACATACCTCTCATTAAGTTCGCTTACAACAATAGTTACCACTTTAGCATCCAGATGGCTCCTTATGAAGCTCTCTATGGGAGAAGATTCAAATCTCCTATTGGATGGTTTGAAGTTGGTGAGGCGGGGTTAATTGGACTAGACTTAGTTCATCAAGCTATGGAGAAAGTGAAAATTATTCAAGAGGGGTTGAAAACAGCGCAGAGTCATCAAAAATACTACACTTATGATAGGAGAAGGGAGTTAGAGTTTGAAGTAGATGATTGGGTATACTTGAAGGTTTCACCCATGAAAGGTGTTATGAGATTTAGTAAGAAGGGGAAGCTTAGTCCCTAGTATATTAGCCCTTACAAATTATCCAAAAGGATTGTCAATGTAGCTTATGAGTTGGAGCTACCACAAGAGTTAGCAGCGGTCCATTCGGTATTTCATGTTTTCATGTTGAAGAAGTGCATGGGAGATCCTTCATTTATTATACCAACTGAAGATATTGGTAACAAGGATAGCTTGTCTTATGGGGAGATCCCTGTTTAGATTCTAGATCGTCAAGTTCGCAAGTTGAGGACTAAAGAAGTAGCGTCAATCAAAGTTCTTTGGAGAAATCAGTTTGTTGAGGAAGCTACTTGGGAAGCTGAGGAGGATATGAAGAAGAGATATCCACATTTCTTTGAGTACGGAGAAATTCCAAATCAAGGTATTAATTCTCTTCTTAGTACTCCTTAAATTGATATACTTAATGTGTTAGATTTGCTTGTTGAGTGTTTGAGCTAAATGTTAGATATTACACCCATAGCCGACTAAGAGTAATCTCATTCGAGGATGAATGTTCCCAAGGGGGAGATATTGTAACACGTCGCTAAGTGAAAGAGCTAGCATTAGAAAGAGTCATTTTTGGAAAGAATGAAAAATCTGAAAATTTGTTTAATTTATGTTAAGCTTGAGTTTGGGTCAACTTCAAGTGACCATAGCTCCTATCTTAGGATGAGTTAGGCGTTCTACAAGACATCGTAGGAAATATCTTTGAATTATCTTTCCAACTCCGCCGAGTTTGCTTAATTTCTAGTTCGTATGAGGGAGATATGCCCATTTGAAATTGGGATGTCTAGATAAGGAAAATCAAAATCGAATTTTAAAGAGGTATTTTGGTCTTGTCCATGCCCAATTAATTTATTTGGTTTTTAGAAGTTTAATTGAGGTCTAAACAGGATTAGATCAGTTTACTCTTTACCAAATCATGCTAGGGTTTTTGGAGAAAGAACTCAAGAGGAGAAAGGAGAAGAAAAGTTTAAAGATTTGTCAAGTTCTTGCGATTTTGGTGTGGTTTTCGCCAAGAATTCAATCCTACGAGGTGTGTGAGTTCACATAGCGTTGAGTTCATTCACCCACGCGCCAAACTTGTTTATTTCAGTATGATTTTCGTCCTAAAATATTGAGACTTTGATGTTCTTGAGTTGTATTCTTGAATTGCTTTCATTCTTGAATTTGGGATGAGATTGAGGAGTTCTTGAGAGTTTAAGGTCGATTGTTAGAGTTGTTTTGAGTTAGATTCTTGTGTACATGTGTGGGGTATCTGAATCTGAAGAGAAATTGAGAAAAAGAATCAAATTTAGGCGAATTGAGATTAGAAAAAGAAGAACGAACAAGTCGGGCAAATATGGGTACTAGGTCCTCGTCACTGACATGTTCCTCAGGATTGACAAAATTTTCTCTGCGTCACGGAGTGATCAAGGACTGTTCTGCCTCAAAATTTATTTCATGATCAAATAATTAAATGCATCTCTGCATCGCGGACTTGCTTCAAAAGACTTGAGTTTTGAGTTGACTAAAGAGTGAAGATCAAAGTTCTTTTCTTCAAAAGAGTATACCGGGACTATGTATTCCCAAAAGAGTAAATGTTTTCACATTTAAACAAGAGAGGAAACACTGATTTCCAAGAGAGCCTTTGAGCTAGTTTTGAGTAATTATTTCAAACCACATAAAGAGTTTTTTTTTAAACATATGAGTTGAGTATATTTCGGGAGTAGTATGGAGCACCGATATGGGGACGAGTTCACAATAACTCAAGTTCCCATAAACCATATAGCCATCATGGGTAAAAAGGGTCATAATTTTTAGATGATTTCTTAGTGATTTTTAGCATAGACTAGTGGATCCACTTATTTTAGGCGTTCTATATCATGGCAAGTTATAGGATAGTTCTGGCAGCGTGGGCAAGACATTGTATCATCACATTAGCTCATAGTGATGATTGTCGGTTAGAGAAACTCCCATAATATTATATTACTTTATATTTAAACTGAGTTGTTATTGTATTTCTTTAACACATTGAGTTGTCACTTACTGTTTTGCATGTTTTGTATAAACTACACCTTTATTGTTGTTTTACGTTGCATTTGAGTTGAGTATCTATGAGTTGAGTAAAGCTAAGGTAAGTGTTATTTTTAGATTCCTTTCAAGCTTATGTCATGTTTAGTTTTCCCCTCGCATGCTCGTACATTCAATGTACTGATGTCATTTGGCTTGCATCATTTTATGATGTAGATACAGGTAACCAGGATCAGCATCCAGCGCCTCGTTGATCCAGTTGAGCACTCAGAGTCAGTTGGTGAGCCTCCTTGCTTTCTGTAACAACCCACTAAGAAGGATGCTACCACTTAAACAAGAAATCTAATTAAATACTTGTGACATTTAAAATAGATTAACTATGGCCATATTGATTATAATTTAGTAAAGGGATTATGTTCATAAAAGAAAAAAAAAAGAAATACTTAAGGATGTGCATCCTGCCCATTTAAACATTTATTTGATGTCAAATTGATATTGCGCAGAATTTTAACTTATGGTGGAAAAACCCTTCCAAAATAATATAAGCCAATAACTCACGAGATTTTTTTGCATATATTATCCTCACACTGCAAAAATGATATAAAAAGAATATTACCAACTTTCGAGTACCCAAATTAGGTGGTTCATGCTTCACACAACCATTCAAAACAAGTGGTAAATTTAATATATTACAAGACTTGGGCTTACATACCCCAAAAGAACAAAACATATAGCCATACTTATATCACAACCCATGGTGACATGATCAAATTAGCCTTCAAAATTTCATGTAAATATACAACACATAGGTCATGTATAAGTCCCAAGGTTTATGCAAACTATAGATGCCTATATGCAAATGTGATCTTCCCATAAAGCTGGCAAAAAACTCTGCCTCCAACGACCAGCTTCAAGTATCCCCTCGAACGTTCCCTTTCAAAAGTCATGGACAACACAATTGAAACATAATAAATAAATCAAGTAAACAATATATTAAGGGTATCAAGTTCTATATTTAAAGATCCAAGTGTCAAGAACGCTCATAGCACCATTTCCCAAAAAATCCAATACCAAGGCTCGCCTAATATATACCTCATGTCGTCACACCAAGCACAAACAGGTATCAAGAAGGGTCAACGTCCTGTATCAAGAAGGGTCAAAGCACAATAATCAAGAGGACCAAGAACCATATTAAAAATGGCTTTCTAGTTCATACTTAAAATGGACAACTTCCATTCTTAAGACGGACTAAAAATCCAGAGTCAAGATGGCAAATGATCCGAATCAAGAGGCATGCCAATAGTGACAAAGTCACAGCCACAAGAAGGACAAGGTCCCAACAAGAGTGCCAAGTGATCAAACAATCCGTTCAAGTGATCGAGTTACACAAGTGTCTTTAATGTCTGAAAGGATACCAACACGACAATGCAAAGTGACAAGAGGTAACCAAGGTACCGACATAAACTTTCAGACATACCAGCAGGTAAAAAGAGTACAAGTACAAGTTTATATACAAACTTCGGGCTTTAGCATAGAAACAGTCCAACAAAACTTCAAGAATTCAAATCGTAGCCCGACCAACGTATCAAGGTTCTCAACTTGTACACGAGTATATATAACCTTAAAAATACAATTAAATAACTTATTTAACTTCTATTAGCTCAATAATGTTGACGTAAAACAGGATCATCATCACAAGTAAGCCTATCAGGTACGAATACAACTATGCTCCCAAAACAGTGAATCTGTCTAGCCTGGTACCTCAAGTCGCAACTTAGATTTGAAAAGGAAAAACGCAAAACTGGAATTTATATCCTCATGAAATATGTAGGTATATCTCTATAGGTTGCAAATAAACAAGAATCACCGCAAAATTTATTTTGTACAAAAAGATATATTCAAAACACTAACAGTTGATCATACAGGATTTCAAATTCCAAAATCTGGACAGAACTTGCCCTATATTGCGTCCCATATTCCGAATCCATAACAGCTAAATTTGAGTTTTACATAAACATAAGAGTTGTAGGTATACGAATTAGCTTTCCTAATCATATTTATTCACTGTACACGAAGTTCTAAAGAACGAGATATGCATAAATTACCAAACACTACCCAGCTTAGAAACAGATTTCATCACTTACCAAAGAGAAGGGTGTATCTCGAATTCCAGCCAAAAGGACCAAGATTTTCTTGAAATATTTTGAGTAATATCGTTAGAGGAAGCTCTACCCCTTTCTTAGAGTTAAGGAACACCAATTCTTATAGAGGAGGTGTGAAATTATATGTTATAAGAGTGATACTTATCACTTACACCAAAAGTCAAAGTTGGCTGCCCAAAAGTAAAAAGTTTGTTGCCAAAAGTATACATATGTCCCAATATGTATATATCTCACCTCCCTTCCAAGTTATAAATAATTCCAACTAGAATATTACGCAAATACCCCAATACAATCCATTAAATTACGATCACAATTTATGTTAAGCAAGTTTACAAATATCACAACATTTAAAGTTCCCAAAATGAGAGTAAAACATACTGTAGTAATTAAGCAATGGTGTATCGACATTCGACTCTTGGTTAGTATTTAGGGGTGTTACACTTTCGGAGGACCCCTTTTTACTACTTTATAGTTAGTTCATTAGGATGTCGTGGGTCTTGTCCCAACGTCCATCTCAGTTGTTAGAGGCTTCATAGACAGTTAGTAGTTCATTAGTCGTTATCTTGTTATTGGCTTATGTTTTGAGATTTGAGTTGTCATCTTGGCTAGTTGAATGTTCTTTTAATACATTCTAAGTTACTTCATGAGTTTATCTTTTAAGACTATTACCTTGTTATTTAAGTCTTCCGCTATGAGCTAAGTCAGGCCAAGGGTTCGTTTGGGGCAGCGATGGTTCTTGAGTACCAGTCCCGCCCAGGGTGTAGGCTCGGGGCGTGACAAAAACAAAAATAGAAGCAATATAAAAAAATGTTAATATTTAAGGTCAAACAACATGAAAATCTATATCTATCTTCTATATACTACCTCAAAAACATGAACACCCCCCTAACTTGAATGTTAAGTTACTATAATACCCTCAACTTTAAACAAACAATATAGTTGGTTATAAATAGATTGTAAATTTTTCAAAGAGTTGTGATTTTTCTGAAGGGTTGTTCTTATTCTTCTTAAAACACCTAATTTAGTGTATCTTCTATATATTATATTATACTTATTTATATTATATTAAAAGAAAAAACCTTTACATATTGAAGGGTTGTGACTTTACCAATGAGTTGTGACATTTTTGAAGAGTTGTGACTTTTCCAAAGGGTCGTAACTTCTTCAAATAGTTGTGACTTTTTCGATGAGTTGTGACCTTTTCAAAGAATTGAGACATTTTTGAAAGGTTGTGGTTGTTATGATAAATCAAAATAAGTACCTTTTCATACTTTTCTTCTTCTTCTTTTTAAAACACCCACTTTAGTATATTTTATATTTTTTATTATATTAAAAGCATACACCTTTTCAAATTGAAGGGTTGTACTTTTTCGAAAGGTTGTGACTTTTTTTCAAAGAGTTGTGACTTTTCTGAAGGATTTTGACTTTTCCAATGAGTTGTAACTTTTCTAATGAGTTGTAGCATTTCCGAATGGTTGTAAATTTTTTCGATAAGGCATAATGAGTACTTTTTCATACTACCCTTTGTTGGTAATAAATAGAGAGGGTTTTTTACTCATTTTTAAACTACAAATTTCCTATGTTTTCTAATCATCTTTTTCTAAAACACCCAATTTAGTATATCTTATATATTTCATATTATATTTATTTATTTATATTATATCATTATATTAAGAGAAAAGACCTTTTCACATTGAAGTATTCTGACTTCTCCGAACGGTTGTGACTTCTTCGATGAGCTGTGACCTTTTCAAAGAGTTCTGAATTTTCTGATAAGCCATAATAAATATCTTCTCATACTACCCTTTGGTTGCTATAAATGGAGGAGTTTCCTCACATTTTTAAACTATGAATTTTCTAAGTTCTCTATTTTTCTCTTCTTAAAAAACTCAAGTGTGATTTGAAATGGTTGTGTGAGTTCGAAGTTTAGTGGAATTTGAATACCCCATAACTTGAATGTTAATTTACTTTAATATTTCAACTAAAAACACCCAATTTAGTATATCTTCTACATTTTATATTTACATTTATTTATATTATACTAAAAGAATGAACTCCAACAATACAACAATAAGAAATAAAAGGATTATAGGGGAGGGAGGAGAAGGTATATTTAAGAGGTGTAATTGAAAAATTTTAAGAGTGATTTTTTTCATTTACATATCAAAGTTAATTTTTAAATGAGAAAAAAAGTTTAAAAAATACAAAAAGATAAACGTAATTGGAGTTGCCACACCACATTATCTATATCTAGTTTTGTATTATAAATAGATATATGTACTTTTAGATATTCATTTTACACCACATTATCTATATCTAGTTTTGTATTATAAATAGATATATGTACTTTTAGATATTCATTTTACAACTTTCAGTATCCTTTACTAAAAATTTTGGTTTAATAATATTTACATTATCATAAAAAATAGTGTACTTCAAGATTTGGCATTCACGTGCAGCGCACGTGCATCAATACTAGTATCTGGACATGTGTATTGCACGTGTATCTCATAAAAGTAATACAGACGATATGAACGATATTAAACGGTAATGTAATGAGCAATTAAATAAAAATGTGCAACCTAAAATACTTTGAATACGTTGTTGCTTGAGTATCTTTGGACAACGTGAAACAGTTTTCGATTATTGCAAGAAACTATTACAATAAGATGAACTTACACAATAATGCTTAGTTGAATTAATATGAGAAACTACAGTATGAATCTCAATTGTAGATCTTAATAAGTCACGTGAAAGTGGACAACTTCACCTATCTTATTTTTTCTAAAATGAGAACATAAGACTGAATTGTTCATATTTATAGGCCGGAGGCTCACCTTCAGACTTGTAGATTACACATTTCTTGTAGGATAAGTTTGTGAAAGTGACATCTTGACAATCAAAACTTGAAAGTTATTGATGTTGTTTTCTTATTAATGATATAATTGTCCTTTTGTTATTATAATGGATTTCTCCAATTTATATATATCAGTTAATTTATTAAAAAAATATCTAAACGTTGCAAGGAAATATATTTTTCCTCTTTTGAATTTTCATTATTCAAAAGAAAATTAGCACTAACAAACTAATGTTGTAAATAATTAGTGGATGTGGATATCCTTTGGCGCACATGTATTGTAGCATGCTTAGTTTTCCAAGTTACTTTAGGCTGATAAAGGCCTACATTGTATGAAATAATATATCATATATAGAGAGAAAGTTACTGCTACTTTTTGTTTTTCCTTTTCTTCTTTGTTTGTTCTTTCCATTGGATTTAGTATTTTGTCTTTATTTTATAACACGTTATCAGCACAAGTCTCTAATATTTTTGAGGATTTGTCTCAACTTCTTCTATCCGTGAGATCCGGTATTGGTCGTGATGGACTTATGGGTAATTTGTTGAATCGTTGACAGAAGTAAAGTTGGGTAACTCATTCCAATTCTATTTTACAATTACTTTTGGTGGTTTGCAACTCTGATTAATCTCTTTTACATGTTTATTGTTTTCTTGGAGTATTACCCCTTTTTCATCGCAGGTAAAAGACATAAATATGTATTACTATGAGGTATGTTCTTGATCAATCAGTATGATGGTTAAGTGTCAGAAACGACACTTAATGGTGAAGTTATTTTTGTGGAAAATGTTAAAATAGCAAGAGCTATTATTTTGTAAAATTTTTTTTATTGTTTTTGTGGATAAAAGACCAAAAAAAATATTTTTGAGTCAAGCAAATGAGTCACCAACCACAGAAAAATTATACAGAAATACCTCATAGAATCTTCCACCATATCTGAAAATATAGACATCATGCAACGTTGAAAAGTCGTTGGTGCATTACAAAACCCAAATGACATCCTCCTGAAAGAAAATGTCCATAGAGGTAAGTGAAAGTAGTCTTCTCTTGATCATCTGGCGCTATAGAGATTTGATTGTAGCCTGAATATCCATCTAGAAAACAGTACCAACCTTTTTCGGCTAGATGATCTAATATTTGGTCCATGAACGGTATTGGGAAATGATATTTCTTTGTCGGTGCAGTCAACTTGTAATAATCCATGTAAACTCTCCAAACAGTAACTAACCTTATCAATATAAGCTCATTCTTTGAATTAGGAACCATAATGATTCATCCCTTCTTCGGCAGGCATTAAACTAGACTTCTCATATTATTATCAGCAATCATATAAACTACTCCAAAATCTAACCAGTTGATAATCTCTTTCTTCACAACTTCAAGCATTGGTGGATTTAATATTCTATGTTTCTCAATGCTTAGTTTACAATCTGACATGAGTTGGATGTTATGAGAACATATACCTGGTGGAATACCTATAAAGTCAGCAATCGTTCATTAAATCATTCTTTCAAAACACCTCAACACTAATATCAAGGCCTCTACTTTCCCTTCATTCAAATTAGTAGCAATTATGACGGGCAAAGTATTATTCTGACCCAAGAACACGTACCACAAATGAGATAGGAGAGCCTTTAGTTTCAGCTTCGAAGGCTCATCAATAAATGGTTTTCCAGGTGGAGTTTCTCTATTTTTCAGATCCAAGTCCAGCTTTTTTGGTGGGCGACAAGTATAATCTTCCCCATCAAGTGCAGCAACTAAATCATCATACTCCTAAATGTTCTCTCCATCAAAATTAAGGATCATAGTCATTAATGCTTCAACACCTAATATCTCTTCAATTGACACCTCTAATTGCTCCTCAACAGTCAAATTCACAATGGACACTGCTTTAAGATCACTTTGATGTTTCATTGATTTGTAAATATTGAATGTTACCTCTTCATTAATCAATCAGAATGTCATCTTTTTTCTCTCCATATCAACTAAAGCACGCCCTGTAGCAACGAATGCTCTCCCTAGGATGATAGACACTTCAAACCTTGAAGTCTAATATCATAAAATCCATCGAATATATAAATGCCTCAACTTTAACTGGAACATCTTATAGAATCCCAATTGGTTTCCTTACAGTACGATCAGCCATAAGCAGCCACATTGTAGTCGATTTGGGGGCTCCCAAGCCCAACTTTTTTAACAGAGATAGTGACATCAGATTTATGTTAGCACCCAAGTCACATAGGACCTTAGCAAAGTGCAACTTGCCAATAGTACATGGAGTAGTAAGCTCTCCAGGATCCTCCTTCTTTTGCACTAACGATCTAGTAGCAGTGGCACTACAATGCTGCAACCTATCATCCATCCCCTTCAAAACCGGTGGCCCTCTTTTTGGTCACTAGATCTTTCATAATCCTAGAATAGCCCAGCATTTGTTCAAGTGCTTTAATCAAGGGAACATTTATCGAGAGTTATTTCAATATAAAGATGAACCTATGGATCATAACTTTTTCAAATAGTTGTGACTTTTTCGATGAGTTGTGACCTTTCCGAAGAATTAAGACATTTTTGAAAGGTTGTGGTTGTTATGATAAATCACAATAAGTACCTTTTCATACTATTCTTCTTATTCTTCTTCTTCTTCTTCTTCTTATATTTAAAACACCCACTTTAGTATATTTTATTATATTAAAAGCATACACCTTTTCAAATTGAAGGGTTGTGACTTTTTCGAAAGGTTGTGACTTTTCTGAAATATTTTGACTTTTCCAATGAGTTCTAACTTTTCTAATGAGTTGTAGAATTTCCGAATGGTTGTGTATTTTTTCGATAAGGCATAATAAGTACATTTTCATACTACCCTTTGTTGGTTATAAATAGAGGGGTTTCCTCTCATTTTTAAACTACAAATTTCCTAAGTTTTTTATGCATATTTTTCTTAAAACACCCAATTTAGTATATCTTCTTTATTTCATATTATATTTATTTATATTATATCATTATATTAAAAGAAAAGATCTTTCCACATTGAAGGATTTTGACTTCTCCAAAGGGTTGTGACTTCTTCGATGAGTTGTGACATTTTCAAAGAGTTCTGAATTTTCTGATAAGCCATAATAAGTATCTTCTCATACTACCCTTTGGTTGCTATAAATGGAGGAGTTTCCTCACATTTTTAAACTATGAATTTTCCAAGTTTTCTATTTTTCTCTTCTTAAAAACTCAAGTGTGACTTGAAGTGGTTGTGTGAGTTCAAAGTTTAGTGGAATTTGAATACCACATAACTTGAATATTAATTTACTATAATATTTCAACTTAAAACACCCAATTTAGTATATCTTCTATATTTTATATTTACATTTATTTATATTATACTAAAAGAATGAACTCCAACAATACAACAATAAGAAAGCAAAGAATTATAGAGGAGGGAGGAGAAGATATATTTAAGAGGTGTAATTAAAAGATTTTAAGAGTGATTTTTTTCATTTACATTTCAAAGTTAATTTTTAAATGAGAAAAAAAGTTTTAAAAAAATACAAAAAGATAAACGTAATTGGAGTTGCCACACTACATTATCTATATCTAGTCTTATATTATAATAGATATATATGCTTTTGGATATTCATTTTACAACTTTCAGTATGCACGTACTCAGTAATCATTAGAAAATTTTCACATCCATTATTCATAAGAACTTATAATTTATTATTTAATTTATAATCCTTTACTAAAAATTTGGTTTAATAATATTAACATTATCTTAAAAAATAGTGTACTTCATGATTTAGCATTCACGTGCAGCGCACGTGCATCGATACTAGTATCTCGACACGTGTGTTGCACGTGTATCTCATAAAAGTAGTACAAACGATATGAATCATATTAAACGGTAATGTAATGAGAAATTAAATAAAAATGTGCAAGCTAAAATACCTTGAATAAGTTGTTGCTTGAGTATCTTTGGACAACGTGAAACAGTTTCCGATTGATATTGCAGGAAACTATTGCAATTAGATGAACTTACACAGTAATGCTTAGTTGAATTAATAATGGAAACTACAGTATGAATCTCAATTGTAGATCTTAATAAGTCACATGAAAGTGGACTACTTTACCAATCTTATTTTTTCTAGAATGAGAAGATAAGACTGAATTGTTCATATAAATTATAGAGACTATATAAAAAAATTATGGGCCGGAGGTTCACCTTCAGACTTGTAGATTTCACATCTCTTGTATGATAAATTTGTTAAAGTGACATCTTGACAATCAAAACTTGAATGTTATTGATGATGTTTTCTTATTATTGATATTATTGTCCTTTTGTTTTTATATATGGATTTCTCCAATTAATATATATCAGTTAATTTATAAAAAACTATCTAAACATTCCGGGGAAAAATATTTTTCCTATTTTGAATTTTCATTTTTCAAAAGAAGATTAGCAGTAACAAACTGATGTTGTAAATAATTAGTGTATGTGGATGTCCTATGGCCCACATGTATTGTAGCATGCTTAATTTTCCATGTTACTTTAGGCTTATAAAGGCCTACATTGTATGAAATAATATATCATATATTGAGAGAAAGTTACTGCTACTTTTTGTTTTTCCTTTTCTTCTTTGTTTGCTCTTTCCATTTCATTTCAATATTCTATCTTTATTTTATAACACATTATCAGCACGAGTGTCTAATCTTTTTGAGGATTTGTCTCAACTTCTTGTATCCGTGAGATCTAGCATTGGTCATGATGGACTTATGGGTAATTTGTTGAATCGTTCACAGAAGTAACGTTGGTTAACTTATTACATTTCTATTTTACAATTACTTTTGGTGGTTTGCAACTCTGATTTATCTCTTTTACATGTTTTTTGTTTTCTCGGAGTATTACCCCTTTTACATCGCAGGTAAAAGACATAAATATGTATTACTATGAGGTATGTTCTTGATCAATCAGTATGATGGTTAAGTGTCAGAAAACGACACTTGATGGTGAAGATATTTTATGTGGAAAATCTTAAAATAGCATGAGCTATTATTTTGTGAATTTATTTTATTGTTTTTGGGGATAAAAGACATAAAGAATATTTTTGAGTCAAGCAAACGAGTCACAAACCACAGAAAAATTATACATAAATACCTCATAGTATCTTCCACCATATCTAAAAATATACACATCATGCAACGTTAAAAAGTCGTTAGTGCATTACACAACCCAAATGACATCCTCATGAAAGAAAATGTCCCATAGATGTAAGTGAAAGTAGGCTTCTCTTGATCATCCGGCGACTTAGAGATTTGATTGTACCCCGAATATCCATCTTGAAAATACTACCAACCTTTTCCGGCTAGATGATCTAACATTTGGTCCATGAACGGTATTGGGAAATTATATTTCTATGTCGGTGCATTCAACTTGCGATAATAAATGCAAATTCTCCAAACAGTAACTAACTCCATCGATATAAGCTCATTCTTTGAATTACGAACCATAATGATTCCTCCCTTCTTCGGCCTGCATTGAACTAGACTTCCCAAATTACTATCAGCAATCATATAAACTACTCCAGAATCTAACCACTTGATAATCTCTTTCTTTAGAACTTCATGCATTGGTGGATTTAATATTCTATGGTTCTGAAATGACCCCAAAAATGCCCGAAAACGTGCTTCGGAAACACCTATAATTGTAATTTCCATATATCTCAAAATCCGTGCATGATTTCGGAAATTTGACTTCATATTCTTATTCAGGGGGTCAAATTGAGTGGGAAATGGGTCTAACCCGAATTTTAAAGCAACCGTATCAAAATTCGAAAATC
>JAJOOR010012848.1:0-34038 GCA_036250505.1 Solanum acaule
CGGCTACGTGTGTATAATTTACTAACCCTTACCTTTACCTCATATTAGACATCATAATCGATGTTTGGCTTAGTTATTACTTCGCACCAATCGACACTAGCCTATTAGATAGTATCACACTAAATCTATGTTGATAATTCTTTTCTCATTGATTACCTCCTTGGTCCGGCAAGTAGCAACAAGGCGAGTTCTAACGTTGGCCACCGTTAAAAAGACTTCTAGACGAAAGAATTATCAATGCATGCTTCAACACTATTCAAGAATTACTTAGTTATTATTCATACTTTGTTAATCGCTTATGGTTCCCACAACCCTAGTCATGAAAGTTAGCTACTCATTATCTCAAGAACACAATCAAAATTTATTAAAATAAATATGCTTGTGTTAATCATAAAAAGTTAAGAACAATAGCTAAACTATCTTTTATTAATCACGAATACAAATAAATAATAAAGGAGAAGAAAGAATAAACCACAATTCTCCGGCCTCCACGGCGGCTCTTCCAAAGTTCCTAAGCTAGAAGAAAATTTCTATTATGTTTTGTATCTTGGTTCTTGGCCTCCCTCAAGAATAACTTTTCATGCCCTATTTATAGATATAGAAACCCTAAATAAAATAATTGAGTCCATCTTAAATTAGGAAATCAAAACCAAAAGGAATCGAATTCCTTTTTATTTTCGGTGAAGCTGTCCGCGTCAATTTTCTTTTGCTGTTGTAGCCTTCCATTGTGAGACGTGTACAGTAGAGGTAAATTGAAAATTTCCAATTGCTGCCGCCTTTCCTTATATACATAAATATATTATTTTATTCAATTTAATCCATTAAGCTGTCTGCTTGATTTCCTTCTTCAACCTTCCATCTTTAATTCGTTTTAGCTCCAAACTTCTTTATTTTTCCACCAATTTAATCCTACAAATAAAATATACCATTTAGCACAATTCATAAAATTCATGCTCATAAAGGACATATATAAATAATAAATGTGAGGAAATAATGATTAAAAATATGTATTTTTAGCCTCACATCACATATCACCAAAAAGGGAAAGAATCAATCTTGGATCCCCACAAATCAAGAGGAGATTACCAATCAAAGGATCCTGATTGAGACACAATAAATCAAGGATTCATGAAGAGATCTTTAGAATGCAAAAATCACAAAAAGCACAAACCAAGGAAGGAGAATATCTCGACAACTAAGAGCATAATGGCTATATTCAAACCAACATTCAAGGAAAGCTGAAGATATCACGATTACACTCAAGAAAGGAAACTGAAGAACACAACGGCTACAAACTACAATCAATTAAGGAAAATACAACGGCTATACAGAAAATCAAGGAAGCTGAACTAGAACCAAGACTGGAAATCAGTCTTGAGCTTTATTCTTGGAAAATTAGGATCACTTGCCTTATTTTCCAAGGATCAAATCTCTTGAGTTGCTATCTCTTCCCAGAAAAAGATTCAAGACTTTAAACACTATAAATGGAGGCTCGACTGACAGAAGGAAGTGTACAATATATTTGAATCATCTCACATTCCCTTCTCTACTTTTATCAAGTATTGTATTACCTAGTTCTACTGTGTAAATAAAAAAGAGAGGAGAGAAATATATTATTGGTAAGGCTTTGTATCAAAACAAGAGTGAAACAAACACTGAGTATAAATAGTTTACACTCATCCTTGTACTAACACCAACAATACACAAGCTTGAAGAGAACACCCTTGCAACCCAAGGGGACTAGACGTAAGATCCACATTGTATCCCAACCAGTATAAAAACATCTTGTGTCAAATTTAATTTCCTATTTTTTGATTTACTCTTACTTGCTTTCAGTAGTCGACTAAATAGCACTTTAAGTCTACTACTCTTAAGAGAAAAACAAAAAAAAAATAGCAATTAACCCCCCTCTTGCACTTACAATTGGTATCAGAGCTTTGTCTCACAAAAAAAAATTCAGTCTAACAACAGGTGAGAAAAAGATAATGGCTCAATAGATTATAGGAGCATTATTTCAAGAGGGAACTTCCCAAACAAGACCTCCGTACTTTAATGGAAAACATTTTTCTCATTGGAAAGTAAGAATGGAAACCTTTATCAAGTCTTATGATGTGAAGGTTTGGAGAGTTAACAAACTTGGTGACATTCCAATTCCTATCTCAAAAAGTTAAAACGAAAGTCAAACTTCTAGTAATCCAAGTTTGGAGAACTATAATGATGAACAGATGGAAGTTATTCAAATAAACTCCAAAGCAAAGAATGTTCTCTACAATGCTATTAGTGGAGAGGAATATGAAAAAATATCATGTTGTGATACTACCAATGAGATGTGGGATAAACTGGAGGTTAGCTACGAAGGAACTGATAAAGTCAAGCAAACTATTATCAGTCTGCTAGTATATGAGTATGAACTTTTTCAAATGAAGGAGGGACAAACTATTGAAAACATGTTTGCCCGACTGAGTAAAATCATTGGCGAACTCAAAGCTTCAGGAAAGACATACCCTCCCATTGAGCATATTTGAAGAGTCCTTCGAAGCTTTCCACCACAATGGCACGCCAAAGTACTTGCTCTTGAAAGAATGAATCTAAAATCTCTAACCTATGATGAGGTAAGAGGAGATCTAATTGCTATTGAGAAAATTCATCTCAACAAAAAGGGTCATGAAGAATCCAAAAAGAAAACAGTGGCATTCAAAGCAAATTTGAAAGACAAAGGAGAAGAAGAGTTAGCAGAAGATAAAATTGCTAAACCAGAATAGTAATGGAATCCTACAGAAAATCCAGGAACAACAGAAGAGGAAGAAATCCTGGAAGAGGAAAGTACTTAACTAATCAATCAAGAAATGATGGAAAATGCTACGAATATGGAAAATATGGCTACATAGCTAGTGAATGTCCAGAAGCAAAGAAAAATTACTCCAGAGGAAATCAAAAGAACAAAGCTCTAAGCAGCTGGAGTGATGAAGACTGTTCTAAAAATGAACATAAAAAAATCAGAAACGTATGCTTTATGGCTATTGGAGAATCAAGCACTAAGGTATGTAACAACTGTAATGATTTAAAAAAACTACTAGATCGTGATGTGACATACCTTAATATAATCCTTTCTGATTTTAGAAACCTACAAAATGAGAAAAGAAATTTGGAAATCAAATTAGAAGTAAGTGAAGTTGAAAATGATCTCCTTTATGAAGAAATATTTGAATTGAAAATAGTGCTTGAAAATCTTTGAAATCAAAATTTTCAAAAACTTCCTCTAAATTGGTCTCTAGCAGTAAAAACGCTTCAATTGGAAATTACTCTAGTTGCAACCAGTCGTTTAAGTCGACTGATGCAAAATCTAACAGTAATGACTCCAATTATGAAGAAGATACTCCTAAATTTTGTTATTATTGTGGGAGGTCTGGTCATATATCTTACAATTGTAGGTATATAAATCATAACTCATCTAAATGGGTTTGGAGACCCAAAAGAACTCCGAATAACTCTAAACTTAAAGGACCCAAAAAGGTTTGGGTACCTAAAAGGAAATAATGTTTTTGTTTTGCAGGAACACCACAAGAAATCAAAAGGAAAATGGTACCTAGATAGCGAATACTCAAATCACATGACAGGAGACAAAAATTTCTTCAAATTCGTTGATGAATATAAGGGAGGAAACATTCGTTTCGGTGATAACTCAAAA
The DNA here is from genome assembly GCA_036250505.1 of Solanum acaule. Lineage (NCBI taxonomy): Eukaryota > Viridiplantae > Streptophyta > Magnoliopsida > Solanales > Solanaceae > Solanum > Solanum acaule. Next base: position 3,689 of record JAJOOR010012848.1, read on the forward strand.
GGAATGGTAATTGGTATTGGTACTATCTCATTCAATAATTCTTGTGATATTTCAAATGTTTATTTAGTGACAGGGCTCAAATACAATTTGCTGAGTATTAGTCAGCTATGTGACTCAAATCTAGAAGTTCATTTTCAAAAGGATTTATGCTTGATAAAAGATTCTACTGGAAACATTCTGTTACAAGGAAGTAGAGACAAGAATGTATACATTCTTGACTCAGTTAAAAACAATAGAGAACATGACACAAGAAACTTGGTCACCCAAGCATGCTATTAATTGAGAAATTTGCTAATAATGAATTGGTCTTTCGCTTACCAAAACTGGATTACTCCAAAGATCACCTCTGTGACGCTTGTCAAAATGGAAAACAAACTAGAAATCCTTTTTCAGGTAAGGATATTGTCTCCACAAATAAACCTCTACAACTCTTACACATGAATTTATTTGGACCTACCAGAACTGCCAGCATCAGTGGAAAAAGGTACGCTTTTGTAATAGTTGATGATTACTCTTGTTTTACTTGGGTTATGTTTCTTTCTCACAAGTATGATACCTTAAAAAATTTTGAGTTCTTTTGTGAGAAAGTTCAAAGAGATAAAGGTTACTATATTAGATCCATAAGAAGTGATCATGGAGGAGAATTTGAAAATAATTTATTCGAAAAGTTCTGCAATGAGAAAGCATACACTCACAACTTTTCTTCACCTCGATCACCCCAACAAAATGGAGTCGTGGAACGAAAGAACAGGACTCTGCAGGATATGACTAGAACAATGATAGTCGAGCATTCTCTTCCACACAAATTTTGGGAAGAAGCTGTAAGTACTGCTTGTCATGTGCTAAATCGATGTTTAATCAGACCTATTCTGAAAAAGACACCCTATGAACTATGGAATGACAAACGACCCAACATCAATTACTTTCTTCCATTTGGATGCAAGTGTTTTGTTCACAACAATGGCAAGGACAATATCGGTAATTTTGATGCATGAAGTGATGAAGGTATATTTCTTGGTTACTCAAACTCTAGTAGATCTTATCGAGATTTTAATAAGCGTACTTTACATATTGAAGAATCTATTCATGTTGTTTTTGATGATTCTAATAAATCTGTTGAGACTAGATTAAATTCTGGTGATGAAGATAGTCAACTCTCTATATCAATTCAAAGGGAATCTAGTAGTGCTGAGCAGTCAACTATAGAAGAACCCTCTTTAGGTCCTATAGTCGAATCTGTTCCAAATGAATGGAGAAGTGAACCCGATGTTCCTCCCATAGACCTAATGTTAGCTCGATGGGTCATGTCATTCTTGAAATGGTTGGTTAGTCCTGGAGTGCTTCCTTCTGTTCAAGCAACTCAAGCTTTCGCTAATCCCCTTGTTGCTAGCACTGCGCCCAAGACGGGTGGAACGGGAGGTAACGATGCTTTCTTTTGTCCTTTGTTGGGTTCTGGTATGACTGGTAATGAGCATGAAATGTTGACTAAGTGTTTGAAGATAAAGCCTCATGTGTTTCTTGGTTCTAAGAATGAGGATGCTTATGAGTTCATCTTAGATTGCTATGAGAGGCTTCATAAGTTGGGAATTGTGCATCAACATGGGGTTGAGTTTGTGTCCTTTCAACTTCAAGGTGAGGCTAAGCAGTGGTGGAGAGCTTATATGGAATGTAGATCTTCAACTTTACCTCCACTCTCTTGGACCTAGTTTCGTGCTCTATTTTTGGAGAAATATGTGCGTAGGACTTTGAGGGATCTCAAGAAGGATGAGTTCATGGCTTTAGAGCAAGGTGGTATGACTGTGGCTGCTTATGAGGCCAAGTTCAATGCTTTTTCTAGATATGCTACTCAATTGGTGACTACTGAGGAAGAGAGAATCCGATTATTTATTAGGGGACTAAATTTTGAGTTGCAAGTATTATCTGTTCATATGACTTCTGCAGGGAGGAGCTTCAATTAGGTAACAAACTATGTTAAGAAAGTGGAGGGGTGAGGTGAGACGGTCAGGCTAAGGCATTGGCAAAAAGGGCCATGAACTCGGGTAGCTTTCAAGGTTCTTACTCCAGGGGTCTGGAAGGCCAACGCTTGCAGCCAAGCCAATTCAGTCCGCTATGCCCGCCTCTACAAGTAATTACTGAGGAACTCCATCTCATAATTTGATTCAGGATAGCCAGGGAGTTGCACCTTTGACGGGCGGCAGGCCATCTTTTGGTCGTACATGTTACAATTGTGGTGAACCTGGGTATACGAGGAGAGATTGTCCCTACCCACGTATGTTAGACTCCACGTAGCAACAGTCTAGAGCAGTGGTACCTGCGGTAAATGGTAATAATGGTCGAGGGCGTCCACAAGGTGGGCGAGGAGGTAATCAGCGAGGCCGTGGAGGTAGAGGAAATGGTAATGCAGGCAGAGGTAATGTGCAACCAGGAAGAGAAGTGGGTCGTCAAGATGATAGGGCTCAGTGTTATGCCTTTCCGAGCAAGAATGAGGCAGATGTGTTTGAAGCGGTGATCAGATGTACTATTCTTGTTTGTGACCGGATGGCTAATGCGTTATTTGATTCGGGTTCTACTTATTCATTTGTATCCGTGAGATTTGCTTCAAAGTTTTATATGATTTGTGATATACTTGATGCCCCTATACATGTTTCTACCGCAGTTGGAGAGTCAGTCATAGTCACCCATGTCTATCGTGCTTGTCCTATTTTGTTTATGAGTTTTCTGACCTGGGCTGATTTAGTGATTTTGTATATGACTGATTTTTATATAATCTTAGGCATGACTTGGTTGTCCCCCTATTATGTTGTGCTTAATTATAATACTAAGTCTGTAACTCTAGAAATTCCGGGAAGGGAAAAATTAGAGTGGGAAGGGGTGTACAAGCCTAAACAAGCTAAGATCATATCCTCCATTCAGGCTAGAAAATTGGTAGAGCAGGGTTGTTTGGCTTATTTGGCTCATATTAGGGATGTTTAGATTGAGGCTCCATCCATTGAGTCTATTCCTGTGGTGTCAGAATTTAGAGAAGTGTTTCCTAATGACTTGCTTGGTATGCCTACGGATAGGGATATATACTTCTGCATTGATTTAGAACCTGGAACTCATCCTATTTTTATCCCTCCATATCGCATGGCTCCAGTAGAATTAAGAGATCTTAAGGCTTAAATCCAAGAGCTTTTTAATAAAGGATTTATTCGTCCTTGTGCTTCCCCATGGGGTGCTCCAATTTTGTTTGTTAAGAAAAAGGATGGTAGTATTAGAATGTGTATAGATTACCGGCAATTGAATAGGGTCACTATTCAAAACAGTATCCTCTTCCTCGAATAGATAATCTTTTTGACCAATTACAAGGGGCGTTAGTTTTCTCTAAGATTGATCTAAGGTCTGGCTACCATCAATTGAAAATTAGGCTTGAGGATGTGCCCAAGATGGCGTTTAAGACTCTCTATGGGCACTACGAATTTTTGGTTATGTCTTTTAGTTTGACCAACACGACTGCAGCTTTCATGAGTTTGATGAATCGGGTGATCAAACCATTTGTTGATTCTTTCATTATGGTCTTTATTGATGATATTTTGGTCTATTCAAAAAGTTAGGAAGAGCATGCCAACCATCTTCGCATTGTTTTGGGTGTTGTTGGGAAACAAAGGTTGTATGCTAAATTTTCAAGTGTGAATTTTAGTTGACTTCGGTTGCATTTTTGAGACATGTAGTTTCTAAAGAAGGGGTAATGGTAGATCCTCAAAAGATTGAGGCGGTTAAGAATTGGGTTCGACCAAGTTCTGTGACTGAAGTTAGGAGTTTTGTGGGGCTCGCTAGCTATTATCGTCGATTTGTGAAGAACTTTGCTTCTATTCCCACTCACTTGACTAATTTGACCAAAACGGAGATACCATTTGAATGGACTAAAAAATGTGAGGAGAGCTTTCAAAAGCTCAAGACTCTCTTGACCACTGCGCCTATTCTAGCATTACCGGTTGAAGGTAAAATTTTTATTGTTTATTGTGATGCTTCACATTTTAGTTTGAGTGTTGTGTTGATGCAGGATAAGAATGTTATAGCTTATGCCTCACGTCAATTGAAGGTACATGAGATAAATTATCCAACACATGATTTGGAGTTGGCAGCGGTAGTGTTTGCTTTTAAGATCTGGCAGCAATACCTTTATGGTGTTAAGTGTGAAGTGTTTACTGATCATCGTAATTTGCAACATGTGTTTACTCAAAAGGATCTGAATCTGAGACAAAGAAGGTGAATGGATTTACTCAAGGATTATGATGTGACCATTCAATACCATCCGGGCAAAGCTAATGTGGTGGCAGCCGCTTTGAGTCGAAAAACGGTGAGTATGGGTAGTTTAGCTTGCTTGAGTGTATCCAAACAACTTTTGGCTAAGGAAATTTAGACCTTAAAATCTAAGTTCATACAGTTGGGCATCTCAAAAAGAGGTGGGGTGTTAGCTAGCATTGAAGCGAGGGCCACATTGATTGAGGAGATCAAGGCCAAACAATTTAAAGATGAAGATTTGGAGGAACTTAGAAAGAAGACTACGATTGGTAAGGCACAAGAGACCACTCTTGATGCAGAAGGTGTACTTAGTTTCAAAGGAAGAATTTGTGTTCCCTGAGTTGATGATTTGATTCAAAAATTGTTGATAGAGCCTCATGGGTCGCGATATTCTATTCATTTGGGTGTGACCAAGATGTATCGAGATTTGAAGCGCATTTATTGGTGGCCAAGCATGAAGCAGGATATAGTAGAGTTTGTGGCTAAATGTCAGAATTGTCAACAAGTGAAGTATGAACATCAAAGGCCTGTAGGTTTGCTTCAAATAATGCCAATTTCGGAATGGAAGTGGGAAAGGATAGCTATGGATTTTGTGGTAGGTCTTCCCAAGACATTGGGAAAGTTTGATTCTATTTGGGTAGTGGTTGATAGGTTGACTAAGTCAGCCCATTTTATTCCGGTAAGAACAGATTATAATGCTGAACAATTGACTAAGGTGTATGTGAAAGAGATAGTGAGGTTGCATGGGGTGCCCCTTTCTATCATCTCAGACCGTGGTACCCAATTCACATCCAAGTTTTGGAGGAAATTACATGATGAATTGGGCACCCAACTAACTTTTAGTACAACCTTCCATCTACAGACTGACGGGCAGTCAGAGAGGACTATTCAAGTGTTAGAAGACATGTTGAGGGCATATGAGCTTGATTTTGGAGGGCATCGGGATAATTTCATACCTTTGTGTGAGTTCTCCTATAGTAATAGTTATCACTCCAGCATTGATATGACACCATTTGAGGCATTATACGGGAGGGGATGTAGATCACCCATAGGATGGTTTGAGGCTGAAGATGTGAAACCTTTGGGGTTGATTTAGTGAAGGATGCTCAATATAAGGTGAGGAGTATTTAAGCTAAGCTTTTAGCAGCCCAAAGTAGACAAAAGAAGTATGCAGATCATAAGGTAAGAGACATGGCATTTCAAACCGGTGAAAATGTTCTTCTTAAGTTATCACCCATGAAAGGGGTGATGAGATTCGGCAAGAAAGGTAAGCTAAGTCCGCAATACAGGTCCCTTTGAGGTTCTTGAATGTGTAGGACCGATAACGTATAAATTGGCTTTACCTCCTAACCTATCGGGAGTACATCCGGTATTTCATGTGTCCACGTTGAAGAGATACCATGGTGATGGGGATTACATCATTAAGTGGTACTCAATTGTGTTAGACAAAGACCTCCAATATGAGGAGGAACCGATTGCAATTTTTTATCGTGATGTGAGTAAGTTGAGAACCAAGGAGATTAAGTCTGTGAAAGTTCAATGGAAGCATCATCCGGTTGAGCTAGCTACTTGGGAAACCGAGAGGGACATGCGAGACAAGTATCCCTAATTGTTCGTCGATTTAGGTACTACTTCATTCCTTCCTTAACCAATTCTTCCTAAGTTTGTCACTCTGGAATGAGTGATGGGTAATGTCACTCCCCGAGCCTCCACCCCGCACGTGACTGGCACTCAAGAACCATTGCTGGCCTCAAGTGAACCCTTGTTTTGGCTTACTTACTCAGCGGACAACTCTATTCATATTTATTATGATCAATAACAATATACTCACTTGAATAATAAAATACTGAGAATGCTTAAAAAGTCAAACATTTAACTTGGTCAAAATGGCAATCCAAGTTTTAGCATATGAAATGATAATGTAAAGACAACTGAACAACTAACTGTCTATGAAGCCGCTAAAACAAAGAGAGATGTCGGGACAGGACCCCCGATCATCCTAACAACTCAAAACTAGAAAGAAAATGATAAAAGAGTCCTTCGGAATGCAAAGAGGCTCACCAACTGACTCTGAGTGCCCATTCTTATCAATGAGGCGCTGGATGCTGATCCTGGTTACTTGTGTCTGCATCATAAGACGGTGCAGACCAACTGGTATCAGTACATTGAATGTACAAGTATGCCAGTTGGAATGCTAAACACAACTTAGGCTTGAAAAAGATCTGAAAGGAACACTTACCTTGGCTTTACTCAACTCCTGAATAACTTAACTCAATATAAAGCAATAAATCACATGCAATATATAGAAAGCTTGTATAAACAGTGGAAAACAACTTAGTTGTTAAAGAAAAAGCAATAACAATCTCAACTTTACTCATATAATAAGGTAATATAGTTTCTGTGGGATATTCTCTAACTGACAACCACCACTATAAGCCTAAGTGGTGAAATGACGTCTTGCCCACACTGCCAGAACTGTCCTATACTTTTCCGTCATATAGAACACCTTAACTAAGTGGATCCACTAGTATATGCTAAAAGCATCTCAAGGAGTCATCTAAAAAGTATGATCCTTTACTACCCATGATGGCTACATAATTTATGGAGACTTGAGTTAATATGAACTCGCATCCCCATATTGGTGCTTAATACTACACCCAAAATATACTCAGCTCATATGATTTAAACCAAAACTTCTTTCTTTTTTTGAGATAATTACTTAAAACTTTAGCTTAAAAGCTCTCTGTGAAATTGGTGTTACCCTTTCTTGGTCAAATGTGAAAGCATTTTAAACTCTTGGGAGTACTTAGTTCCCTTATAGATTTTGGAGAAATGAACTCAACACTTTACTCTTTAGTCAACTTGAAACTTAAGTCTTAAAACAAAGTTAAAACGTTTGTGAAAGACTTTTGAAAACTTTATAAACTTCTCTTGACTTGCTTCTTAATGTCTAGACATGACTTTGATCCTAACTTTCCTTGAATTGGATTATGGATTCAAGGTTCATGATCTCAAGTTTATGGATGATTTCATGATGTTTATATGTACCTTAGAGTGTTGGAATCAACTAGAAAACATAGGTACATTGCTAAGGAACAAGTACGTAAAGGTGGAGAAGAAATGGGAAAAACTGGCGTCCCTGGCGCTCTGAGAGGCGCGGGGCGCCAACCCTTCAAGTTCAGAACCAGACCTGGGGCAAGCTGACTGGCACGGCACCCCAAGAGTGAAAGTTCAGAAGAACTTTTGGAGCGCGTTGGCTGGCGTGACGCCCCACCCCTTTCCCAGGTGTTCTACGACTTTTCTTGCTCATTTTTCAACTTTAAACCCTCTAAACTTCAATGGTTCCTTCCCCAAACATAGAATCATTTATACCCTCAATATATGATAGATTCAGACCGAAATTACACACGAAAACATGAATCAAATTGCAAGAAACTTCAACAATACAACCCACAAGAAATTCAAACGAAACTTTCAACAATGTTCATCAAGAACTCAATTTCTAAACTTTTAAAGACTTCAATTCGCTGAATTGAATCATGGTTTGCGCGTGGGTGAACTAACCCAACGCTATGTGATCTCACATACCTCGTAGGGATGGCCCCTTGATGAAATCCACAAGCTAAACTCAACAATCTTGACGAATCTTGATTTCTCTTCTCCCTTATCCTCTTTTCTCTTTTCTCTAAGCCCTAGCGTGAAACTTCAACTTATGTAAACTGACTAAAATCTGATTTTACCCCTATTAACTCCTAAAAACGAATTAGAATATTTAGGTAAGGAAAAGACTAAATTACCCTTCCAAAATCCGGATTAGACTTTCCTTAATCAAACAGCTCAACTTCCTAAGGGCCTAACTCACTCATACGAACTCGAAATTGCACAAACTCAACGGTGTTGGAAAGATTATTCCAAGATATTTCCAACCATATCTTGAAATACACCTAAATCATGCTGAGCTAGGAGTTATGGCCATTTTCAGTTGACCAAAAATTTAACTAACATACTTCACAATTTTCCAGACTTTCATATACTTTCCAAAAATGATTCTTTCCCCAACTTTTAACTCTTTCCTAGTTATTTCAATTTGCGAGATTTTTCAATATCTCCCCCTTGGGAACATTCGTCCTCGAATGAGATTACTCTTTCTAGGCTAAGGGTGTAACATCTAACATTCAGCTCAAACACCCAACAAGCAATGCAATACAACATGTACACTTATAAATTAAAGAGTACTAAGAAGAGACTTAGTACCTTGGTCTGGAACTTCTCCGGTTTCAAAGAGATGTGGATATCTCTTCTTCATATCTTCCTCTGCTTAAAGTATCTTCCTCAACAAATTGGTTCCTCCAAAGAACTTTGACTTATGCTAACTCTTTTGTCCTCAACTTGCAAACTTGGCGATCTAAAATCTGAACCGGAATCTCTTCATAGGATAGGCTATCCTTGATCCCAATATCTTCAGTTGGTATGATAACTGAATGATCTCCCATGCACTTCTTCAACATGGAAACATGAAATATCGGATGAACCGCTGCTAAATCTTATGGTAGCTCTAACTCATAAGTTACTTTGCCAATCCTGTTGGATATTCTGTAAGGTCCAATATACCGGGGACTAAGCTTCCCCTTCTTACCAAATCTCATAACGCCCTTCATGGGTGAAACTTTCAAATACACCCAATCATCTACTTTAAATTCTAACTCCCTTCTCCTAACATCAGTGTAGGATTTCTGACGACTCTGCGCCGTTTTCAACCTCTCTTGAATCACTTTCACCTTCTCCATAGCTTGATGCACTAAATATGGTCCTATCAACTGAGCTTTTCATACTTCAAACCATACAATAGGAGATCTGCATCTTCTCGCATAAAGAGATTCATAAGGAGCCATTTGGATGCTAGAGTAGTAACTATTGTTGTAGGCAAACTCAATGAGAGGTAGGTGATCATCCCAATTACCTTTGAAATCGATCACGCATGCCCTCAACATATCCTCTAAGGTTTGAATGGTGCGCTCCGCTTGCCCATCATTCTGAGGATGAAAAGCAGTACTCAAGTTCACCTTTGAACCCAAGCCTTTCTGAAAAGACTTCCAAAACTGTGCAGTAAATTGCGCACCTATGTCTGAAATAATGGAGATCGGAACCCCATGAAGTCTTACCACTTCTTGAATATATAGCTTAGCATAATCTTCTGCTAAATGGGTAGTCTTCATTGGCAAAGTGTGGGCTTATTTTGTCATTCTATCGACAATCACCCAAATGGAATCATGTTGCCTACGAGACGTCGGTAAACCTGTGATGAAATCCATATTAATCATCTCCCACTTCCATTCTGGAAGTTCTATATTTTGAGCCAAACCACCGGGCCTTTGATGCTCTACTTTAACTTGTTCGCAATTTGGACACTTAGCAACAAATTCTGCAATGCCTTTCTGCATGCTACTCCATCAATAGACTTCTCTCAAATCACGATACATCTTTGTGGAACTCGGATGAATGAAATATCTGGAGCTATGAGCTTCCTCCATGATCCTCTCTTGGAGTCCATCCACCATTGGTACACACAATCTACCTTGATATCTCAATACGCCATCTCCCCCTTGTTCGAAAGCTAATACTTTTTGCTTATGAACATTTGCCTTCAATTCAAGCAAAATAGGATCTTGGTCTTGCTTCTCTTTCACTTCTGACACTAATGAAAATTCATCCCCATTCATTACCACGACTCCTCCTTCTGTGGAATCCATTAGTCGGACTCCTAGGCGTGCAAGTCTACACACATCTCTTGCTAGTTCTTTCGTATCCTTCTCAAAATGGGAGGGACTACCCATTGACAACCTGCTCAAGGAATCAACAACATTAGCCTTACCTACATGGTAAAGAATACTCATGTCGTAATCCTTGAGTAATTCTAACAACCTCCTTTGTCTGAGATTAAGCTCTTTCATAGTAAATACATACTGAAGACTCTTGTGATCAGTGAATACATAAACATGCACACCTTACAAATAATGACGCCATATCTTCAAAGCAAATACTAAGCAGCCAACTCTAAGTCTTGGGTTAGGTAGTTCTTTGCATGAACTTTCAACTGTCTGGAGGCATACATTATAACCTTGCCATTCTGCATTAACACACAACCCAAACCAACTCTAGATGAATCACAATACACCACAAAACCTTGCGTACCTTCTGGTAAGGTCAATACTGGGCAGTAGTCAACCTCTTTATCAATTCCTGAAAGCTTTTCTCACAAGCTTCAGACCATTGAAACTTCATTGTCTTCTGAGTCAACTTGGTCAAAATAAATGAGAATCCCTCTACGAACCTTCTATAATAGCCAAGCCAAACCCAAGAAACTCCTAATATCAGTTGGAGATGTGGGCCAACTCTGCACTGCCTCTATCTTTTGGGTATCAACTCTAATTCCATCACTGGAAACTATGTGGCCCAAGAATGTCACAGACTCAAGCCAAAACTCACATTTAGAGAACTTATCATATAAGTCCTTATCTTTCAAAGTTTGAAGAAGTATTCTGAGATAACTAGTATGATATTCCTCATTCCACGAATAGATTAGAATGTCATCAATGAAAACAATAACAAACATATCCAAATAAGGCTTGAATACTCTATTCATAAGGTCCATGAACGCTGCGGGTGCATTGGTTAAACCAAACGACATGACCAGCAACTCATAATGACCATAACGGGTCCCAGAATGTTGTCTTGGGAATATCACACTCCTTTACTTTCAACTGATGGTAGCCCGATCTGAGGTCTATCTTAGAAAAACAAGAAGCACCCTGAAGATGATTGAAAAGATCATTAATTCTCAAAAGAGGATACTTATTCTTGATGGTAACCTTGTTCAATTGGTGGTAATATATACACATCCTAAGGGAACCATTTGTCTTTCTTACAAATAAGACTAGAGCGCCCCCAAGGTAAGAGACTTGGTCGAATGAAACCCTTATCTAGCAGATCTTTCAACTATTCTTTAAGCTCTTTAAACTCTGCTGGTGCCATTCTATATGAAGGAATAGAGATAGGACGAGTATCGGGAAGAATGTCTATGTCGAAGTCTATTTCTCTCTTAGGAGGGACACCGGGTAGATCATCTGGAAAGACTTCTAGAAACTATTTTACTATAGGAACTGACTGAATAGGAGGTATCTCAACACTAGAGTCATTAACTCGGACTAAGTGATAGACACACCCCTTGGAAAATAACTTTCTTGCCTTAAGGTACGAAATAAAATGACCCTTAGGCACTACTGAACTACTTTTCCACTCTAAGACTGGCTGATTAGGAATTTGGAACTTAACAACTCGAGTTCTACAATCAATGGAGGCATAACAGGCATGAAGCCCGTCCATACCTAGAATGACGTCGAATTCTACCATGTCTAACTCAGTTAAATCATCCATGGTGTCTTTGTGATTGATGGAAATGACACAATCACGATATACTCGCTCAGCTAGAATAGACTCCTCAACAGGTGTAGAAACACTAAAGGGTTCACATAGTTTCTCAGGAAGAACATCAAAACTATTTGCAACATAAAGGGTTACAAAAGATAAACTTGCTCCTGGGTCTAGCAAAGCATAAACATCCAAAGCAAAGACTTTGATCATACCAGTGACAACATCTGGAGAGTTCTTTTGCTCTTGGTGACTAGTGATCACGTAGAGACGGTTTGCTTCTCCGCCAGTACCGAAAGTAGCTCCTCTAGGTGCATCCCTGTCTGGTGGAGCAACTAATGAAGATTGGGCTCTATTTCCCTGATTTCCACTACCTTGCCTATTCTTTGGGAACTCTTTCATAAAGTGACCCTCTTGTCCACACTTGAAGCAACCTGTCTGGTTATCACGACACTTACTTGGGTGGGTTCTACCACACCTAGTACATGCATGAGCCTAGTTACCTCCTTGTGCTACACTACCTTGAGACTGTGTAGGTTTAGCTCTGAAGTTTTGCGAATTTTGACTATTATACTCACCCTTGTTTCTGGGTGTAGGTGCACTAGCAGATGATGGAGCATGTATTTTTTTCTTCTACTGAAAGGATGAACTGTTCACATTACCTTTCTCCTCCCCGGACTCATTCCCTGTCTTAGCCTTCTTGTTTCTGAATTCCTCCCTATCCCTTAACTTCTCTTCCTCAACCTGCTGCACATAGACCATCAACCTTAATATGTCCATGTCCCCAATTAACATAGTTGCCCTGCCTTCTTTGCTTGATTGACGGGACAACCCAACAACAAAAAGACTCATTCTACTCCTCATGTCCACAACCATCTCCGGAGCATAATGGGATAGTTGGGTGAACTTCAACCTATACTTATGAACACTAAAATAATCCTTCTTAAGTGTGAGGAATTTTTGTACCTTAGCCTTTTTCAGTTCTCGGGGAAAGAAACACCCCAAGAAAGCCTCCTCGAAACATGCCCAACTCACAGGTGGTGCATAATCAACTCTACCCCTCCTTCCACTGGTCAAGCCAAGTCCTAGAAACATTCTTCAGTTGATATGGAGCCAGTTCAACTCGCACAGTATCAGCAACATGCATAATATCAAATACCTTCTTCAGCTCTTCCATAAATTTCTCTGGATCCTCAGTGGTGCTCGAACCAGTGAAGCTTGGAGGATTCATCTTCAAGAACTCTTGGATCCTCGAAGTATCAATCACTTCCTGTCTAGCTCATCTCTATTGCCCAACTTGATTAGTCACAGCTTGGCTCAACATTTGGATAGCCTTACGGAACTCAGCATTGGTAACCTATCCTTGGGTTGCACCTCTGATAGCTCTTTGTGGAGGCATGATTATCTGAAAACATGCGCAAGCACGAATTAGAATGAAACTTTTTAGAGATTAAACTCTAACGCACGAAATGAGTATGAAAGAAGTGAGAATATTTCCTAAGTGTCGCAACCTCCTAATTATAGATGTGACGCGCTTCACACCGATAAGTAGGAATCTACTGACATGGCTTCATAGACTCCCTAGTACTCTTGAATTCTGGGTTCTGATACTAAATTTATCACGCCTCGAGCCTACACCCCGGACGTGACGGGCTCTAGAGAACCATTGATGTCCCCAAGCGAACCCTTGTCCTGACTTACTTACTCAGCGGAAGACTATGCATATTTACAATGATCATTAACACTTTACTCACTTGAATAATAACATACTTAAAGTGCTTAAAAAGTTAAACATTCAACTTGGCCAAAATGGCAACTCAAACCTTAACATATGAAATGATAATGTAAAGATAACTGAACTACTAACTATCTATGAAGCCTCTAAAACAAAGAGGGATGTCGGGACAGGACCCCCGATTATCCTAACAACTGAAAAACTAGAAAGCAAATGATAAAAGAGTCCTCCGAAATGTAAGGAGGCTCACCAACTGACTCTGAGTGCTAAACCTAATCAACGAGGCGCTGGATGCTGATCCTGGTTACCTGTGTCTGCATCATAAGACGATGCAGGCCAACTGGTATTAGTACATTGAATGTACGAGTATGCGAGTTGGAATGCTAAACACAACTTAAGCTTGAAAATGATCCGAAAGGAACACTTACCTTGGTTTTACTCAACTCCTGAATAACTTAACTCAATATAAAACAATAAATCACATGCAATATATAGAAAGCTTGTAAAAACAATGGAAAACAACTTAGTTCATCAAAGAAAAAGCAATAACAAATTCAACTTTACTCATATAATAAGGTAATATAGTTTATGCGAGAGATTTTCTAATCGACAACCACTACTATAAGCCTAAGTGGTGATACATCGTCTTGCCCATGCTGCCAGAAATGTCCTATACGTTGCCGTCATATAGAACGCCTTAACTAAGTGGATCTACTAGTGTATGCTAAAAGCATCTCAAAGAGTCATCTAAAAAGTATGATCCTTTACTACCCATGATAGCTACATGGTTTATGGAGACTTGAGTTAATATGAACTCGCATCCCCATATCAGTGCTTAATACCACACCCAAAATATACTCAGCTCATATGATTTAAACCAAAACTTCTTTCTTTTTTTGAGATAATTACTTAAAACTTTAGCTTAAAAGCTCTCTTGGAAATTGGTGTTACCCTTTCTTGGTCAAATGTGAAAGAATTTTAAACTCTTGGGAGTACTTAGTTCCCTTATAGATTTTGGAGAAATGAACTCAACGCTTTACTCTTTAGTCAACTTGAAACTTAAGTCTTAAAACAAAGTTAAAATGTTTGTGAAAGACTTTTGAAAACTTTATAAACTTCTCTTGACTTGCTTCTTAATGTCTAGACCTGACTTTGATCCTAACTTTCCTTGAATTGGATTATGGATTCAAGGTTCATGATCTCAAGTTTATGGATGATTTCATGATGTTTAGATGTACCTTAGAGTGTTGGAATCAACTAGAAAACATAGGTACATTGCTAAGGAACAAGTACGAAAAGGTGGAGAAGAAATGGGAAGAACTGGCGTCCCTGGCGCTCTGAGAGGCGCGGGGCGCCAGCCCTTGAAGTTCAGAACCAGACTTGGGGCACGCTGGCTGGCGCGGCGCCCCAAGGGTGAAATTTCAGAAGAACTTTTCGGGCGCGCTTGCTGGCGCGAAGCCCCACCCCTTTCCCCAGGTGTTCTACGACTTTTCTTGCTCGTTTTTCAACTCTAAACCCTCTAAACTTCAATGGTTCCTTCCCCAAACAGTTAGAGTCATTTATATCCTCAGTATATGATAGAATCAAAATGAAATTACACCCGAAAACATGAATCAAATCGCAAGAAACTTCAACAACACAACCCACAAAAAATTCAAACGAAACTTTCAACAATTTTCATCAAGAACTCAATTTCTAAACTTTCAAAGGTTTAAATTTGCTGAATTGAATAATGGGTTGCGCGTGGGTGAAATAACCCAATGCTATGTGATCTCACATACCTCGTAGGGATCACCCCTTGATGAAATCCACAAGCTAAACTCGACGATCTTGACGAATCTTGATTTCTCTTCTCCCTTATCCTCTTTTCTCTTTTCTCCAAGACCTAGCGTGAAATTTCAACTTTTCTAAACTGACTAAAATCTGATTTTACCCCAATTAACTCCTAAAAACGAATTAGAATAATTAGGTAAGGAAAAGACTAAATTACCCTTCTAAAATCCGGATTAGACTTTCCTTAATCAAACATCCCAATTTCCAAAGGGCCAAAATCACTCATACAAACTCAGAATCGCGCAAACTCAGCGGTGTTGGAAAGCTTATTCCAAGAGATTTCCAACCATATCTGGAAATACACCCAATTTCCAATTAACATACTTCACAATTTTCCAGACTTTCATATACTTTCCAAAAATGATTCTTTCCCCAACTTTTAACTCTTTCCTAGTTATTTCAATTTGCGAGATGCTCAGGTTAATTGTTATCTATTATAGCGACTGGGTTCCGTCGTTATAAAAAAGGCAGCGGGGAAAAATTTTGGGCCGAAAAACTTTTTAGTAGTAACTTGGAATTTCCCAACCTAGTCCAGATTTGGACAAAATCAAAGTCATTAAGGTGTAGGGAAATCTGGTAGAATCGGGTGACTTATTTATGAATTTTTTTAGATGAGTAGTTAGTTAAGTCGTTAAGAAATCCGTACGACTTTACTTAATTGAATTCGGGTGAGTAGAACTCCCAAAATCGATCTTAGTGTGAATGGTATTTTCTGAGCGTCGTTGGTTAAAGGTGTGTAGTGAAATGGGGGTCTTGGAATTATTAAAATAGCTCACTGTTTTGTGCAAGCCGCTTTGGCGGTGGTTTTGGTCGCTATGCTGGGGCCGCTGTAGCGGGGTGAGGGCTGTTATGGCAGGCCATACGCAACTTAAGGTCATAAATAAACCCCAAAAATATTTTATTCTACAATTTTCGACTTTGAGAGCTAGGAGACGACCCCATACGAGTTCTTGATCATTTTTCACCATTCTTGAGGCTAAAGGTAAGATTTTAACTCCCCGAATCCATTTTTCAATTCGTAGAACATAATAGAATGGGTAATTATCGATGGGAGAGGGTTTTGAATTGGAAACCATGGTGGAAAAAACCCTATTTTGGATACTTGGGATCATGGGTATGATCTAGGGTTGTTAGAATTGTTAGTAATCCTTGTAAGTAGTGATTGTTTATTGATTCCCGTGTTATTATGATTGTTGTAGACCAAGAACAAGCGGAACGGATCCGGGAAGGGAAGGATCACATTTCTTAGGGTTTCAAGCTTATTTCGAGGTAGGTGATGGTTGTGATTCTATGATTGTGTGATGTATGTTTGTTCTTGCTTTATTATGATACATGTATGTATAGGAATGCTGCATTATTGATCTCACTTTTTGTAAATGAGATAGATGAATGATGATTGCCATGAAATCATGACTTAAATGTATGATCTTGAGAATATACTTGTGATTGTGGCTTGTTGAATGAATCGGTGGCCACGTTCCGACATAACTAACTTGGATCGGTTGCCACGTTCTAGCATAATTATGGGATCGGTTGCCATGTTCCGGCATAATTATTGGATCGGGTACCACATTCCGGTATGCTAACTGTTTGGGTTGGGGTTCCATGAGAGGACCAATGACTTGTCATAATTGTGTATCTTGAGAAATGTGAAGTTGTTCGTTGTTCATAAATGTTGATAATAATGTATATGTTCGATATATGCATGTGTTTGTAATGTTGTATTGACTTTCTTATGTTACACTTAGTGGATAGCCGCGTGATCCACCAGTACACTGTGGTTGTGTACTGATACTGCACTTGCACTTATTTTTGTTGAGTACAGGGCATCTTCCGGTGGCTATTGACAAACCTCACTTAGTAGAGCAATGATCGTTCGAATTCAAGGGTGAGCCAATTCTTCCAGGCTGCAATGGGTTCTCTTTCGTCTATGTGCACCATTTCAAACTTAGACTTTTCTAGTTAGTTGATTAGTTCATTAGTTGGGGTTGTATCCCTTCTTGTTTAGACTTGTTGAACTTTCGATATTTTGGTACATTGACTTTCAGGTTCTAGGTGTTACTTCTGCATTTGTTTAGTTGATAGACTTTTGTTTGGAGTTTATGGGAACTCCCTATTTCATTCTTTAGTATTTAACTTGTTTCATATCCTTAAATGCTTAGTTTTTGGTTTGAGTTGTAGTAGTGGTTCTCCCACCGGAGGGTTAGTGTGAGTGCCAATCATGATGGTCTGGGTCGTGACACAATCCTTCAATGTGAAAAGGTGTCCGCTTATAATATATTTTATAATACAAATAAATATGGTATGAAATATTTTGTAGAATTTGGCCTAAAATTTTTGGTATTATTCCTTATCCAATTTTTTTGAGATAACCAATAAATCGTACTAATGGTCCATAAAGTTGCTTAACAGAATATAGTATGAAATATAGAATATGTATTAAATTGGGTGTTAAGCAAAGGGTAGTATGAACAGGTTCTTATTATGCCTTATTGGAAAAGTCACAGCCTTTTAGAAAAGTCACAACTTTTTGAAAAAGTCATAATCCTTCGGAAAAGCCACAAATCTTTGGAAAACTAATAACCCCTTGGATAAAGTCACAAGTCATTGAAAAAGTCGCAAATATTTGAAAATGTCACAATTCTTCAATGTGAAAATGTGTCTTCTTTTAATATATTTTATATTATAATATAAATAAATATATAATATGTTTTAAATTGGGTGTTCTAAGAAGAAGAATAATAGAAAACTTAGAAAATTCGAAGTTTTAAAGTGTGAGGGAACCCTCTATTTATAGCCAACAAAGGTAGTATGAACATGTGTTTATAGTGCCTTATCAGAAAAGGCACAACCCTTAAGAAAAGTCACAGCCCTTCAGAAAGGTCACAACTCATCCAAAAAGTCACACCTCTTTAGAAAAGTCACAACCTTTCAGAAAAGTCACAACCTTTCAGAAAAGTCACAACCCTTTGGAATAGTCACAACCCTTCTGAACAATCACAACTCTTCTGAAAAGTCGCAACCCTTTGAAAAGATCACAACTCATCAGAGAAATGACAACTTATTAAAAAAGTCACAACTCCTTGAATAAGTCTCAACCTCAATGTGAAAAGGTGCATGATTTTAATATATTTTATAATATAATATAAATTATTCTAATATAATATCAAATATGAAAGATATACTAATTGAATTTTTTTAGTTGGAGGTATTATACTAATTTAACATTCATGTAATGAAGTTCATGCTTTTAGAGTAGTATATATATATATATATATATATATATATATAGAGAGAGAGAGAGAGAGAGAGAGTGAGTGAGAGAGAGATATATAGACAGATAGATATAAATAGGTAGATATATGTTATCATGTATTTTTAACATATTGTTTCTTAACCTTTCACATTCTTTATTTAGAAATGTTTTAATGTTTCAATTACTAATTTTCTATTCTTCATTAATGGTTAATACATGAAAAAGTTTGAGACTCTCATTATAACAACTACTAATTGTGTTACCTTTCTTGATTCTCCTAATTACTTAGAATTTCTTTTATTTCCTATATTTTTTCCCAACTGGTGCCCTCCAAAATAAACATGTGACTTTGTTTGTTCATAATTCTTTAGTTGTTCTTTCTTTTTGGTAAAAAATAATGTATTTTAAAATATTTTCAATTTTTTTAAATATGAATAAAGAAGATTTTAAAAACTTAATGAGATATTTTATAATATACTACCTCTAGAATAACCAAGGAACACACATTTTAGAATACAATAGGCTAATATCTTTCACATGATAAATTTACTATGACGTATTTAGGGATGTTTATGGACAATGACGTGAAAGCGCAAGGAAAACTAGCTGCTGGCTAAAGAATGAATAATATACCATCAAATTTAGTATCTTATACTTTGCATGGACATGTACAAAACTATAGAGAAAGTAAAAAATCATTCAATATTTAGAAGACAATTATATCAAAGAACAAAATTATAATTGAAAATATGTAGAAGATAAAATTCATTAAAGAGTAAGAATATTACAATCATTCAAGTTCTTAATATATGTGATATTACCAAATTTCTAATATTCAGTTATTAGAATATGATCATTCATAATATTAATGAGGTCATGGATTACTGCGTGAAGCACAGATAAGCTGTCTAATCTATGTAACACATATATATATATATAACTAGTGAACTTGTCCGCGCTTTGCGCAGTCACAAAAATCTTATTAAATTTAAGATTTAATTTCTGCTGAGATTCAAATTTGAAAGTAATCAAAAAAATATTTTATGAAATTTAAGGTACTTTAATTTTTTTTCTTTCATTAGATAAAACAAACAAAATATTTATAAATTTAATTTGTATGTATTTTACAAATCTTAAATTTTCAAAGTAATTAAATTAACAGTAAAAAAAAATCAAAACACCGTAAATACTTTTAGTGAAGTAGAAAGACATAAACACGTCAATACTATGAGTCTATAACAAAAATGTTAAAATAAAAACATCGCCATACATGTTCTTTTACTTATGAAAAGTCAAAATTTTACTTGAATTAACAAATAATAGAAAAAAATTTGTCAACATACAAAATGAGCTGTTCTTGTACTATAGTCAATATATTGCATCAAAATATAAACTGCTTTAATACTAAGTATTTCTTTGTGATGACAACAAAATGATCAATATATTTTTTATAAGTTATAATTGTCACAAACTAAATGCTATATATATCTAATCTCAATTTAAAATACGCAATTTAAAAGATGAGGAAATACGGTTGTAACTCATTATACAAAAACATATATAATTACTTTATGATCTCTCTTTACAAATCTTGAAAATATTAGTAGGTGACCTTTGGCTTAGTAAACTACCTTCACCACTCTTATGATTACAATAAATATCACCCCCCCCCCCCCCCATTATCCTTATATGTAGCTTAATGTTTTAACAAAAGAAATGACATATATGCATAAACTGTAGAACAATAAGAAATAATCAATTCAAGTGAAAAAAATAATATTAAAGTACTGAAAAAATCAGCTCCATATATTTTCAAGTAATATCAAGAAATTAAATGTGATGCGATCATATTTTTGACAATTAAAATAGGGTTTCATCATCACGATTCCTTTGTTCACTATTGTCAATTCATGTTTTGATCGAAGTCTATTCAATATTTAGAAATAATGAATGCACATCTAATTTAAATATAAACATGCTACTTGCTAAGAGACTAAATGAATGACATTTCGACCTTCAAATTGTTGTCAAATAATGAAGGAGTTTATAGTAGAAAAAAGGAAGAAAACAGAATGGGAAAATAGGGTGGTGTGAGATGAAAACAAAACTAAAATAGATGAAAGGAAAAAGTAGTCATTTCACAATAAAGCACACGCAAATCAATTGCATGTTACTGAGTATACATTTAAATTGCAATATCTATTAACACAAAAGTTGCCACCTCAAATTCCTATCAGACAAAATAATTTTTTGTTGTCTCCTTTTACATCAAACAATAATTTAAAAGCATGTAGAAAAAAATGCTATATTACATCAAACAACAATTAAAATTTAAAAAGCATCTAGAAAGAAAATGTCAAATTCATCTCTGGATCGATAAGCTTCAGATTACATAAAGATTTGCTCACACAACAGTCTCCTATACAAAAGTTACAGTAACAACCTTGACCAACAGAGTAACTGGGATGATGCATGACAAAAAATGAGGATTCTACAAAAACAAATAAAATTAATTAGTCCGTTAATTATAGAAGAAAACTCACTTTCCCTTATCAATGCCCATTCCATACAAATTGAATAGCCACAAAGAATATTAGAGAAGGTAACCTTTTTTATAATTAAAATGATTTAATGTGAGCTATGAATATATTAATTAAGAGTAGAAGTTACAAAGATGAAGAGATATAAATTATGGAAAAAATGAGTAAAAAATGCAAAATAAATGAGATGGATTTTGGTCTTATAATATATTATGTAAATAATTATTATTTTTAAAAATTTAAAACCACAAAAGTTGAGGAAAGATAAGAGGAGACTTTTCAGATTTTTAGAAACAGTTAAAGAATCGGTGATGTGTAATTCATGTACATAGCAAATAAATTAAATTAAATTAATCAATAAGAAAGAAGAAAAATTAGAATGAATGAAGGAAAAAATTCAAAAAAAAATATTCAAAAAAGAAGATAAATACCTTTCCTGGCATATGAAGCATGCCACATCTACATCTAGCTTTATATTATATATAGATTGAGAACCTTCTGCCCAGTGATATGGCGCTTTCCAAGGCCATCAAACATATTTATCTTTTTTCTCATGTTTTTTCCTTTTCCATCTTTTAAATATTTATTTTAATTATTCTAAAAAGTTGAAGAGTCATCATTTTGTGTAACTTCTGACAACCTTTTAAATTCCAAACTATATGCAACAGTTCCAACTTAACCACCATATTTTGTTGATGGTTTCTCTAAATTGTTGCCTTATCAAAATCTCTTTTGTTTAAACTAAAAATTGCCAAAAATTCACGCATGCGTTTTTAGAAAGATCAAACTTCTTTAAAAAAGAAAACACCCAGTTCACAACAACAAAGTCGAATTGCTGAAATGTTTTAATATCATCCAGTATATTGGTAAGTGTTTCATTTTCATTTCCTAAATTACATAATGTTGGTTTTTCGATTTATGGTCTATCCATATCTCTACATTTTTGTTATTCTTACATTTTCATTTGTCAACAAATATATCTCTAAGTTTGTGAACATGTAATTACATGAAGACCAAACAATAATGATGGATGAAGAGTATGGACTCTTTGCAAGATAGAATTACTATTTGATTTTAAAGAGTAAGAGACTCCATGAAACACACTAAATGTAAATGAAATTAGGGGTAGCTTTCACTTTAATCAAGTGAATAGTGAAGAAAATTATACAAACATTTGTATTATTAATGCAATTTAAATTTGTTGGTGAAAATACAATTATAATTGAAAAATAAAATGAAGAAAATAAAATAGTTTCAGGTTGAGGCACAAACTGCTTGAGTGGTTCCTCTGGAATACAACAACCTAATCATAATATATAACTCAACAAACTCTAGGCAAGAGATGTGTCACGGACTTAAAATCTCACTAACGATCTGTGCGACACTTGACAACTTACTCACTAATCTTTCAAGATCTTGTAAGCTCAAGTAAACCCTTTGAAACTAATATCGCTAAGAGAATGAAGATAAAGACTTAGAAAGCTTTGGAAGAAGGCTTTGTATTGCTTGATGAATGCTTACACGTTGTTGGATGAATTTGCAAATGAGACGCCCTCTATTTATACTTATAACGACTTGTTCCCATCGTTACAGAAAAACAAATGGAGAAGGAATTTGGGCCAGAAAATTTCTGAGTAGTAACTTGGAAATTTCTTTCCTAGGCCAGATTTGGATGAAATCTGAGTCAGGTGAGGGCTAGGGCAATATGGTAAGTTATGGGGAATTTAATTATGAGTTTGATCACGTGAGTGGATAGCCAAGATGTTAAGGACCTTATACGGCTTTACAGAATCTAATTCGGGTAAGTAGAACTCTAGAAACTAATCTTGGCATGAAAGGGTAATTTAAGAACGTCAAGGTTTGAAGGTGTGTTGAGAAATGTGAGCTTGGAACTCAAATTCCGAGTTTCTATCTCCGTGCAAGCCACCGGGGCGTGGTTAATTCTGCCAGGGAGGGGCCACTGTGGCGGGATGGGGCCCGTTGTGGTAGGCCCGTTGCGACTTAAACTGGGAAACAACCCAAAAAACGTTATTTTCTGCAAAACCTCATTTTTAAGAGCTAAGGGATGACCTAGGGCAGTTTCTCATCAAATTCCCACAAAATCTCGCCAAAGGTAAGTTAATTACTCCCCTAATCCATATTTCAATTCTTAGAACTTAGAATCCTTGTTAATTATCATTGGGGGAGTGTTTTGGCCTGAAGTTAATGGTGGGAAAATCCCTAGTTGAGCATTAGGATCATGGGTTTGGCCTTGGGTTGATATTTTGTTATAATCCGAGTAAATTAGGCCTTGTTTATTGATCCTTGCATTAATTACTTGATTTAGACCAAGAACAAACTGAAAGACTCCAGAAAGGGAAGGCTCAAGTGTCTTAGGAGTATTCAGGCTTGGTTTCGAGGTAGGTGATGATTTGACTTCCTGCTATGTTAGACATGCCTATTAATTGCTCCATTATATGCATGCATGTATGTGTATAGGGAAACATGAATAGAATCTAATGAAATGATTATTTATGAACAATTACATGCCATGAACTTGTTACTTGACTGTGTGACTATGTGCACTGTTCATTATGGGTGTGATTGTGACTGTGGTTGTGCTGACTGGATCGGGTGTCATGTTCTGACACATATATTGGACTGGGTGTCACGTTCGGACACATATATTAGACGGGTGTCACCTTGTAACACATATATATTGGATCAGGTGTCACATTCCGACACACTAATAGTTTGGGTGTGGGTTCCATGAGAGGATCATTTGTGATTGTTACATTCATATCTACCTACCATTGATATTGAAAAATTGAATATTACTCCTAAAATGATAATTAAATTATGCATCCTGTATATATATGTGTTTACTGTGTTGTAATTACTTGTGTATACTTCGCTTACCGGAGTAGCCGCGTAATCCTACCAATACACCGTGGTTTTGTATACTGATACTGCATTTGGTCTTTCTTTGTTGAGTACAAGGCATCTTCAGGTGGCTACTGAGAGACCTCAACTAGGAGATCATTGACCGAGACTGGATTCGAGGGTGAACCAGTTCTTTCAGGCTGCCATGGATCCATCATTAGTTTAGTCCATTCTTTTTGGACTCATGCTATATATTCAGACTTTACTTATGTTTAGTTTCGGGGTTGCACCCCCTTTTCTTAGACTTGTTGATTAGTAGAGTTTTGGTACAATGACTTTCAGGTCTAAGGGTTGAATTCCGCGAGGTTTATGCTTGGTTTTTTCGTTAAACCTTCTAAGTTTAATAGAACTCAGTACTTAATTTATCAGTTAAATCTGCTTCCATATCTTTAAATGGTTTAGTTTCTTTAAGTTGCTTAGTCGGGTTATGGTTCTCCCACTGGAGGGTTAGTGTGGGTGCCAATCATGACGGTCTGGGTTGTGACAAAGTTGGTATCAGAGCTCTAGGTTAGTTGATCTCATTGTAGCAAAATGATTCTAGTAGAGTCTTACGAAATAGTATAGAGATGTTTGTACTTTTCTTCGGAAGGCTACATGACTTTAGGAAATCTCTTCGTGTTCTTCTTATTTCGTGCTATGACTTGATTCCAATTGGTATCAGGTGATCCAAATTGGTATCTAATCTCCTTCACTCTTCTGTCTGAGGAATAGTAGCCGCTAGGGGTGAAACCCCAATTGAGAATGT
The DNA here is from genome assembly GCA_036250505.1 of Solanum acaule. NCBI lineage: Eukaryota > Viridiplantae > Streptophyta > Magnoliopsida > Solanales > Solanaceae > Solanum > Solanum acaule. Next base: position 28,432 of record JAJOOR010012848.1, read on the forward strand.
TCCCAGGGAAGAGGCTCCTCCTGCACCCCAAGAAGAGGTGGAAGAAAATGTGGAGATCAAAGTCAAGGAGGATGTTGGACCAGAGGAGCACGTACAGGCTGAGACTACAGGTCTTCCTCCCTTAGACCTAGTGATAACTCAGTAGAACATGACTTTTCTGAGTGGGTTGGTCGGCTCTGAAGTCCTTTCCACTGTGCAAGCTGCTCAACCTCCAGTCAACCACCCCATTGTTGCTACTGTTCCCAAGGTGGATAGAGCATTGGGCACTGATGCCTTCTTCCATCCCCTATTGGGTTTTGTGATGACTGGTACTGAGCATGTGATATTGCCTAAGTTTCTGAAGCTGAAGCCACCTGTATTTCATGGTTCTGAGAGTGAGGATGCCTATGAGTTCATTCTGGATTACTATGAGAGGCTTCACAAGTTAGGCATTGTACACCACCATGGGGTAGAGTTCGTGACCTTCCATCTTCAAGGTGAGGCTAAGCAGTGGTGGAGGGCCTATGTAGAATGCAGATCGCCAGTCTTGCCCACACTCACTTGGATGCAGTTCCATGCTTTGTTTCTGGAGAAGTATGAGCCCTACACTTTGAAGGATCAGAAGAAAGATGAGTTCATCGCCTTAGAGCAGGGTGGTATGATTGTAGCTGCTTATGAGGCTAAGTTCCACGCCTTTTCTAGATATGCTACACAGTTGGTGACTATAGAGGAGGATAGGAACCGTCTATTCGTTAAGGGATTGAACCCCGAGTTACATGTATTTTCTGTTGAGTTTGCCTTGGGATTTGATGCAGTTTGTGATGTGCTTGATGCCCCCATCCATGTTTTTACCCCAGTTGGAGAGTCTGTCATAGTCACCCATGTCTATTGTGCTTGTTATGTCCTGTTTATGGGTTTTCAGACTTGGGCTGATTTGGTTATTCTGGATATTATTGACTTGGATATAATCTTAGGCATAACTTGGTTGTCCCTCTATTATGATGTGCTTGATTGTAAAGCTAAGTCTGTGACTCTAGAGATCCCGGGTAAGGAAAAGTTAGAGTGGGAAGGGGTGTACAAGCCTAAGCCAGCTAAGGTCATATCTTTCGTTCGGGCTAGAAAACTGGTGGGGCAGGGGTGTTTGGCATATTTAGCTCATATTCGGGATGTTGATGTTGAGTCTCCGTCTATTGAGTCTATTCATGTAGTGTCTGAATTCAAGGAAGTGTTTCCTACCGATTTGCCTGGTATGCTTTCGGATAGGGATATGGATTTCTGCATTAACTTGGAGCAGGGCACTCTCCCCCATCTCCATTCCTCCATATCGCATGGCTTCGGCAGAATTGAGAGAGCTTAAAGCTCAAATCCAAGAGCTTCTTCATAAATATTTCATCCATTCTTATGCTTCCTCGTGGGGTGCTTCTATCTTGTTTATTAAAAAGAAAGATGGTAGTATGAGGATGTGCATAGATTATCGACAGTTGAATAGGGTCACCATCCGGAATAAGTATCCGTTGGCTCAGATAGATGATCTCTTTGACTAGTTGTAGGGTGCATTAGTTTTCTCTAAAATTGACCTATGGTCTGGTTACCATCAATTAAAGATTAGTCCGGAGGATATACCAAAAACGACATTCAGGACCCACTATGGGCACTATGAGTTCTTAGTGATGTCGTTTGGGTTGACCAATGCGCCTTCAGCCTTCATGAGTTTGATGTATGGTGTGTTCAAACCATTTCTGGGTTCTTCTGTTATCGTCTTTATTGATGCCATTTTGGTTTATTCAAAGAGTAAGGAAGAGCATGCCGACCATCTTCGTATTGTTTTGGGTGTCCTAGGAAAACAAAAGTTATATGCAAAATTTTCCAAGTGTGAATTTTGGTTGGTTTCAGTTGCCCTTTTGGGGCATGTTGTTTCAAAGGAAGTGGTAATGGTAGATCCCTAAAAGATCAAAGCAGTCAAGAATTAGGTCCTGCCTAGCTCTGTGACTGAAGTTAGGAGTTTCGTGGGGCTCGCTAGCTACTATCAACGGTTTGTGAATTTTTTTGCATCTATCGCCACACATTTAACAAGCTAAGGCTGACCCAAAAGGAGGTGCCTTTCGAGTGGATTGACAAATGTGAAAAGAGCTTCCAAAATCTTAAGACTCTTCTGACCACAACACCAATTTTGACACTGTCGGTGGAAGGTAAAGATTTAATTATTTATTGTGATGCTTCACATTCTGGCTTGGGTACTGTGTTGATGTAGGAAAGAAATGTCATAGCTTATTCATCACGACAGTTGAAGGTGCATGAGAGAAACTACCCGACGCATGACTTGGAGTTAGCAACGGTAGTGTTTGCTCTCAAGATCTGGCGGCATTACCTTTATGGTGTCAAGTGTGAGGTGTTTACTAATCATAGTAGTCTACAACATGTATTCACCCAGAAGGCCCTTAATCTGAGCCAGCGAAGATGGATGGAGTTACTCAAGGATTATGATGTTACCATCCAGTATCATCCGGGAAAGGCTAATGTGGTAGCAGATACATTAAGCTGGAAGACAATGAGTATGGGTAGTCTAGCTTGCTTGGGTGTGTCCAAGTGACCTTTGGCCAAGGAGATTCAGACCTTGGAGTCTAAGTTCATATAGTTGGGCAGCTAAGAGAAAAGTGGGGTATTATCCAGCATTGAGGTTAAACCCACATTCATTGAGGAGATCAAGGACAAGCAGTTTGAGGATGAGAGTTTGAATGAGCTCAGAAATAAGACAGTGTATGGCAAGGAACAAGATGCGACTCTTGATGCGGGTGGTGTGCTTAGTTTTAGGGGAAGAATTTTTGTTCCCCGAGTGGATGACTTGATTCAGAAGATGCTGACAGAATCCTATGGTTCACATTATTTGATTCATCCAGGTGTGACCAAGATGTACGAAGATGTGAAACGACTTTATTGGTGGCCTGGTATGAAGAAATACATAACTGAGTTTGTGGATAAGTGCCAAAAATGTTAGCATGTAAAGAATGAGCATCAAAGGTGTGCAGGTTTGCTTCAGTGAATGCCAATCCCTAAATGGATGTGGGAAATGATAGGTATGGATTTCATGGTTGGTCTTCCCAAGACATTGGTGAAGTTTGACTCCATTTGGGTGGTGGTTGACAGATTGACTAAGTCAGCCCACTTCATTCCAGTCAGACTAGACTATAATACTCAGCAGTTGGCTAAGGTTTATGTGATAAAGATAGTGAGTCTGCATAGGGTGCCCCTTTCCATCATCTCGGACCGTGGTACACAGTTCACATCCAAGTTTAGGGAAAACTTTCATGAGGAGTTGGGCACTCAACTCACTTTTAGCACAACCTTCCATCCACAGATAGACGGACAGTCAGAGAGAACTATTCAACTGTTAGAGGACATGTTGAGGGCATGTCTGATTGAATTTGGAGGAAATTTGGATAAGTTCCTACCTTTGTATGAGTTCTCCTATAATAACAGTTACCACTCCAACATTGACATGGCACCGTTTGAGGCACTTTATGGGAGGGGATGTAGATCACCCATAGGGTGGTTTAAGGCGGGAGATGTGAAACCTTTGGGGATTGATTTGGGGAAAGATGCTCAGGATAAGGTGAGAAGCATCCAAGCTAAGCTTGTAGAAACCCAAAGTCGACAGAAAAAGTAACATTTCAAAGGGACATGACATTTCAGACTGGTGAGCAAGTCCTTCTAAAAGTGTCACCCATAAAGGGGGTGATGAGATTCGACAAGAAAGGAAAGCTTAGTCCTCGATACATCGGGCCATTTGAGATTCTTGACTGTGTAGGGAAACTGGCTTATAGGTTGGCTTTACCACCTAGCCTATCTGGAGTCCATCCAGTGTTCCATGTGTCCATGTTGAAGAAGTATCATGGGGACAGAGATTACATCATAAAGGGAGACTCAGTTTTGTTAGAAGACCTTCATTATGAGGAGGAATCGGTTGCAAATCCTTATCGCGCTGTTCGGAAGCAGAGGACCAAGGAGATAAAGTCCACGAAAGTTCAATGGAAGCATCGTCTGGTTGAAGAAGCTACCTAGGAAATCGAGAAGGACATGCGAGACAAGTATCCCTAGTTGTTCGACGATTCAGGTACTACTCTACTCTTGCCTTAGCCAGTTCTCTTAGTTTACCACTCGGGGAAGAGTGATGGATAAATTGGTATCTTTTTTAATGACCTGTTCCCGCCATTATGGAAAAGCCAATGGGGAAGGAATTTGGGCCAGAAAACTTCTGAGTAGTAACTTGGAAATTTTTCGCCTAGACTTGGACGAAATCTGAGTCAAGTGAGGTCTAGTGCAATCCGGTAAGATATGGGAGATTTATTTATGAGTTTGATCACGTGAGTGGATAGCCAAGACGTTAAGGAGCCTGTATGGCTTTACAGAATCAAATTCGGGCGAGTAGAACTCTCGAAACTGATCTTGGCGTGAAAGGGTAGTTTTAGAACGTCAAGGTTGCGAAATGGGAGCTTGGAACTTAAATTCCAAGTTTATGTTTCTGTGCAAGCCGCCGGGGTGGGGTTAATTCCGCCAGGGTGGGCCTGCTCTACCGGGATAGGGCCCGCTGAGGCGGACTAGTCGCGACTTAAACCAGGAAAAAACCCCAAAAATGTTATTTTCTGCAAAACCTCATTCTTAAGAGCTAAGGAATGATGTAGGGCAGTTTCTCATCTAATTCCCATGAATTCTCGCACCAAAGGTAAGTTAATTACTCCCCTAATCCACATTTCGATTCTTAGAATTTAGAATCCTTATTAATTATCATTGGGGAAGAATTTTGGCCTGAAGTTAATGTTGGGAAATGCCCTAGTTGAGCATTAGGATCATGGGTTTGGCCTTGGGTTGATATTTTGTTATAATCTAGTTAAATTAGTCCTTGTTTATTGATCGTTGCATTAATTACTTATTTTAGACTAAAAACAAGCTGAAAGACTCCAGAAAGGGAAGGCTTAAGTGTCTTAGGAGTATTCAGGCTTGGTTTCGAGGTAGGTGATGGTTTGACTTCCTGTTGTGTTATATATGCCTGTTAATTGCTCCATTGTATGCATGCATGTATGTGAATAGGGAAACATGAATCGAATCTAATGAAATGATTATGTATGAATAATTACATGTCATGAACCAGTTACTTGATTGTGTGACTATGTGCACTGTTCATTATGGGTGTGATTGTGACTGTGGTTGTGCTAACTAGACTGGATATCACGTTCCGATACATATATTGGACTGGGTGTCACGTTCCAATACATATATTGAACCGGGTGTCACGTTTCGACACACATATATTGGATCGAGTGTCACGTTCTGACACACTAACGATTTGGGTGTGGGTTCTATGAGAGGACCATTTGTGATTGTTACATTCATATCTACCTGTCATTGATATATGGAAATTGAATATTGCTCCCAAAATGCTAATTGAATTATGCATCCTGTATATGTATGTTTACTTGTGTATATTACGCTTACCGGAATAGCCGCGTGTGTCACGACCCAAGCCTAGGGCCTAGACGTGACATGGTGAATGAGGAACCCGAAGGAACCCCAAACAAGCCTCTCAAACTTGTCATCACACTTCATCGGTCGCGGAAGTACATTCAACATTAA
>JAJOOR010012849.1:0-30814 GCA_036250505.1 Solanum acaule
GTTGTTTACACTGTTTTACAAGCTATTTATATATTGCATGTGTCTTATTGCTTTATATATTGAGTTCAGTTATTCATGAGTCGAACAGAGCTAAGGTAAGTATTCTCTTGTACTCCTTTCAAGCTTAAGTTGTGGTTTAGCTTTCCAGCTCGCATACTCGTACATTCCATGTACTGATGCCAGTTGGCCTGCATCTTATTATGATGCAGACACAGGTACCCGGATCAGCATCCATCACGCCGTTGATCCAGCTGAGCACTCCAGAGTCAGTGGTGAGCCTCCTTGCTTTCTGGAGGACTCGGTTATTTTGTTCTCTTAATTTTGTTTTATTAGGATGTTGCGGGGTCTGTCCCAACGTCCATCTCAGTATTTTGGAGGCTTCATAGACAGTCAGTCAGTTAGTTTTGAGTCTCTCATCTATGTATATATATAATATTCTATTTTTTGAGACTCGAGTTGCCTTTTTGGCAGATTTTATCAGTTGGTTGTTTTATAACCTTTCATTGCATTGAGTTATGTTGTTGAGTTAAGTTTCTGCTGAGTTAAGAAAGCCAGGCCAAGGGTTCGCTTGGGGGCCAGCAATGGTCTTCGAGTGCCGGCCACGTCCAGGGTGTAGGCTCGGGGCGTGACACAATATTTCAATATAGTGCTATATATAATCACGGTATTTTATACAAAACTAAAAATTTGTATAAATAATCTGTATTTGTATTTGTAATTCCTTTGTATAACAATCAATATTGTATATAACTATTACTATACAACTAACACTATACATAACTTCAAATAATTTGTATATAACTAATTGAATATACAAATTACATTATACAATTGTGATTTAGGCATGAAATTGTACTTATAATTCAAGTAACTTTTGTATAATTAACCAAATATACAAATAAGTGATTCAAGTAACTTTTGTATAACTAACCAAATACAAACAGAAATAGGGAAAAAGTTGGGTAGCATGAAATATTTGATATACATGTCTATATACAAATATGATTTAATCAGAAGACTTTATGTATATTTGCACATAAGTAACGATATATACAAATATCTATCTAGAATTTTGTTTTAAGCCAACTCCTAATGTTCCTGATGTTCTTCAGGTTTATCCGGATCTGATGAAGCAGATTCAATGTCCTCTGAATCACTGTTTAAGATTTTTCTCATACTTACTCCTTCAACAATTTTAATGCCGCTAGCCTTCACAATGTTGATGACTTTCCGAATTTTGATTGGGTCATTATTTTTTCTTAGATCTCAATTCTTTAATAGATTTTTCAACTTGAACTTGTTTAGCTTTTGCCACAGATCCTACATTGACCCCAAAATCTTGAGTTAGTCCGATTGAAAGCGATGGTGTCAACAACTTTGACAAAGAATGGCGTACCTCTAGTAATCCTCACAGATGGAGAGGAATCATCCATATTGTTGTTAATCTGATAAGGAGAACGAATTTTTTAGAAAAAAATTATCAAAAAACTAACAAACAATACATATACAATTGTTGAAAATGGAAAAAATAGATCCACTCATGATTTTGGCGGTTACCTGCGAAAAGTGGAAACACAATTGATGAGAGAAAGTGGAATTTGAAATTCAACTTAGAAGTGGAAGAGTGATTTTAGGAGAAAGATCCATGAGGATAGGAGAGATAAAAACAATTTTGTATAAAATTTTATAGAAAAGCAATGGCTTTGTTGATTTGGTATACAAAAAGGTGGTGGGTCCCAGTAATTATGACAAAAAATTGAAACTATATTTACTGACAGTAAATAAATTAAACTATACCCTTATTAACTAATAACTACGGGATGTTTGCCATCTCATATAATTTTCCCTTATCTTTACACTCTTACCAAACGACATAAGCAATAGAATCAACTCACAAACATAATATAACAGGCTAATACAATCATATTATAAAGCAGAAATAAATCACAAAATTTACATCATCTATATATGTGTCTTCCCAATTTCAACTTTTTTCTTTAGCTTCCCCTTATATTTCCCCTTTTCTTTAAGCATTCGCCTTATTTTTCTCACATAGTTAGTAAGGAACAATTTTTCTATATTCTTTAATATTTATATTTTTTTTCAAATTTTCAACCCTTTTCTTCTTTCTTTTTGCTTTTTTGTTCACCTTACTATCAACAAAAAAAAAAAAAAACTTGAATTTCTAATCATGGGCACCAATTGACTTTCTTTATTTTGTATTCATCCCAATTCCAATTGTTTCCCCTTCCCTTTACTTGTAAGATTTCAACTTTAAAATGCACTAGGAATATCGAGATCAAATTAATGCAAAGTTAATCAACAAATATAAAATAAAAATAAAAAATTTAAGCGACTAATAGTGAAATAGGCTAAAAGGCTCAAAAGGGGCAAACTAAGGATAAAGGTAGGGTAAACAAATATTTTGTCAAAAAAATGGCTTAACAAAGAAATGCTTAAATCATATCCTACTAATCAAAACTATGTTTCACTTAATTCTATACACACCAGACAAGTTCTAGACATCGCATGAGATAAACAAAAAATAAATCAAGAGCATTTTCATGGCACTTCCTTACCACTAAGTCATTAGTTAGTTTTGTTAGGGGGTTCACAAGTTAATATACATATATATTTATTTAATTTTCTAATACAAATATAGAATCTACAAAAAAACTACTGAATTTGTTCAAACACGCCCGAACCCTTACCTAGCTCTGCCTCTGCTCATCGTCAACATGGACCAGGGCCTCATGAGTTGGCACATCATCATCAATGGAATCTACAAAGTGCTGGACCTATCTTGCACGTCAATTATATATATATGCATGTGTGCAATGCCTCAATTGAAGAAATCGAAAGAAGATAAAATTAGCAAGCTCATTGGTATCACACAATCCATCATAAAGAAGATAAAGTAATAGACAACAGCCTAATTTCTGTTTCACTTAGGCAAACTTCTTGTGATAGTACGCCTAATACGTTACTTGTTTTTCCATGGCAAGCAATAGTTTGTAATCACAAATTGTTGGTGTAATATATTATAAATACAATAGATTATCATTGAAAATAAAATGACAAAAATAAATAACAAATATTTAGGCTAAGGCGTGGATATCTCGCTCTCTTTATAGAGATTCAAACTCAATGTGGTATAATTTACACTGATTCAGTTGTATATCTCTTGACTTGTCCCCTTTAGGATATATACAACAGCCCAACAACGTTATACAACTCAACCAATTTCAGATTTAGTTGAAGAGTCCAAAGCTACAAATAAGAACACCTTCCTTCAACTATAGATATATAATGAATATAGTTGAAGACTTAAAATATTTTCTTAGTCACAACTCTCTCTTTCACTAATACATAATATTTTTCCACACTTAGCATATTTCATCTCCTACCGAGCACAAAGAAAGATGCAACATTATTTATAGGTGAAAAAGTCTTCCATGTAATCAATGATTAGAATAAGGACTAATAATGTGGATAGATAAATGTGATAGATGTTATATAAGTTATAAGATGTGTAATCGTTCCGGATCTAATTATACCCAACCGATTTATTACTCCCCCAAACCAAATAATCTATAAATAAGTAATACCCTCATTGGAAATATATTAAGCCAAAAGTGGATAACGTATACGTACACACACAGTAAAGATGGAAGTAACTAAAGTTCTTCACATGAATGGAGGAATGGGAGATGCTAGCTATGCCAAAAATTCTCTGCTTCAGGTATTATCACACACACTTTTAATTGAGGTGGGGCGGCGGTAAGATTTTGACCGGCTATTTATGCATGAAATCTTCAATTTTTTTTAAATGAAGTTTATATCTTTATAAACTACGTAAAAAGTATACTATCAGTCACAATATATAATTGACAATTCAAAATATTTAAAAGATGTATAAAAATTTTATTGTCAAAGATAAACTTGTTTGAATCTCGAAATCTGAGAAGTGTCACATAAATTGGGACGGAGGGAGTAACAATTTCCTTTTGATTTTCTACAGCAAAAGGTGATCCTCATGACAAAATCAATAACAGATGAAGCCATATTTTCTCTCTACAACAACCTTTCCCCAAGAGAAACTATTTGCATTGCGGATTTAGGTTGTTCTTCTGGACCAAACACTTTCTTGTCAGTCTCTCAACTCATTCAAACTATTGATACAGAAAGAAAAAGCAAGGGTCATAAGTCGCCGGAATTTCATGTTTTCTTGAATGATCTTCCTAGCAATGATTTTAATACCATTTTTCGATTGCTACCGACATTCCATGAAAGTTTGAGGAAACAAAATATGGGAGAAGATGGATTATTTGATCCTCCAAATTGCTTTGTGACAGGAGTTGCTGGTTCATTTTATACTAGACTTTTTCCTTCCAATAGCCTACACTTTGTCCACTCCTCTTATGGTCTTCATTGGCTTTCTCAAGTATGTATCATAACATGAATCAATTTCTAATGCTAATATAAATAGGGAAAAGGCTTAAATATGTGTTATCTTTTAAAATGTTGGCTTATGTATATGCCATTTTTGTTTGAAAAAAAAGTTCATCCATGTCATTATTTGTTAACTGAAATGGCATAGAGGAGCCAAACTTTTAACGGATGACATATACATTTTCTCAAAGCTTAGTGACATTTTTGAGTTTTTTTACCTATTAAAAAATAATTTAATTAATGACATGGCCAAATCATAGTTGACTAGGTATAAAAATGGTTTTGCAAAATCAGAACTATTTTCAGTTAACAAATAATGGCACAAATGAGTCTTTAAACAAACCAAAATGACATAGATGAGTCAAACTTATAACTTTTAACTGAAATGTCATAGATGAGTCATTATTTGTTAACTCAAATGACATATATGTTCCAACCTTTTAAATATCAGTTATTAATCGTATAGGTTCCCGATGGAATAGAGAATAATAAGGGAAATGTGTATCTAACAAGTACAAGCCCAACAAGCGTTTATAAAGCATATTATGAGCAATATGAGAGAGATTTTGTAACATTTCTAAAGTATCGCTCAAAAGAATTGATGAAAAATGGGCGTATGGTATTGACCATGTTGGGTAGAAAAAATGAAGATCGCTTCAGCCAAGGGTGTTCCTATGAGTGGGAACTTCTGGCTACGACGCTCAAGCTTCTGATTGCACAGGTAAGTGTGTGTCTTTTTTTTTAAAAAAAAATAAGAAAAAAAGACATTTTAGTAATATTATTGGGCACCACTGATTCAGGGTAAGTAGTTGAGAGCCTTGAGATTCCAGGTTCAAAACCTAATAGAGACAAAAAATATTAGGTGATTCTTTCCATCTATCCTAGATATGGTGGATTGAGTCACTTGGTATCTGTTGATGGTAGGAGGTGATCGACAAGTATCCCGTAGAGTTAATCGAGGTGCACGTGTAGGAGGTGACATGTATCCCATGAAATTAATTGAGGTGCGCGAAAGTTGGTCAGGACATCACAGTTATCTTGGTGGACCAAGTTACTTGGTATTTATTGCTGGTGGGAGGTGGTAGGTATCACGTAGAGTTAATCGAGGTGCACATGTAGCAAAGGTGTATCTACGATTTTGAGATGATGGGTGCACTATTACGAAAAAAGTGGACTAAGATATAAATTTTGATCAGTTTGACATTTAGGTTCTTATCTGTGAAAATCATTAAAATTTTAAAATTACAGGTCCAAAATTATTTTCTATCTATCCAAACCTCTACCCAATTTTAAAAAGGAAAATAAAAAAAGATAGATAAACGATTCATATTTCTAACCTCACTTAGAGAGGTGCACTCAATCATCATCGCACGACATTATATGATACTTCGAGTGTGGGTTCTCACATTTATAGTTAAATATTTTTAAAAAAATATAACACTACTATATATGATTTTGGGAGGGGAGCATGAGTTCACATGAACCCGGTGATCCCTCCTGGGTACGTCTTAGACGGGTAGGAGCTGACATGTATCTCATGAAATTAATCAAGGTTTGCGAAAGTTGGTTCGGATACCAAAATTATCTTGGTGAACCAAGTTACTTGATATTTGTTGTTGGTGGGAGGTGGTAGGTATCCCGTGGAATTAGTTGAAGTGCTCAAAAGCTAACCTAAATAGCTCAGTCATAAAAAAAAAAATATCATTGAAATCAGTTTAAAAGTGCCTTTCAAACAAAAATTGGGGAGAAGTAATTTGTACTTGACTATTTAATTTGAAAAATAATTTTGAACAACAATTAAAAAATGCAATTCAGGATATTTCCTCAGAAATGGTTTTTAGAATAATACTTCTTGGGAGAAGTTTGACCGAACATGCTAATATATTATCTCTCTAAGCACTAGTAACTTCCAAATTTTTTTATCATTTTTTATCAGTTAAGATATTTTTTGTATTAGTAAAATACGGTGTCAATAACATATTTCTTTATTAAGTGATCTGATAATATAGAATTCTTTGTGAACTAATAGTATAAAAATATTTTACACTATAGTATACATATAAGTTAATGTTCATAAATAAAATTATAAATATATACAGGAATCAATAGATGAAGAAAAAGTAGATTCATTCAATATTCCTGTATACAATCCATCTCCAGTAGAAGTGATGTATATAGTTGAAAAGGAGAGATCTTTCAGCATTGATGTCTTGAAAACTTCAGAAATTCAAAGGAATTCTTGTGATGATGAGAAGTACAATATGGTAAAAAGCTTTAGATCTGTGGCTGAGCCGTTACTTGTTAGCCATTTTGGCCCTGATGAATTGAATATGGATCAAGTTTTCCACAAATACAACGAAGTAATTGCCAACGATTGCAAGGCGGTACAAACAATTATGTTCGTAAATGTCACTGTTTCGTTGGCCAAAATAAACTAGCTAGGGCATGCAATTCGTGCATCGCCACAAACCCTGGCCCTAGCTATATATATCCCGACCCCTTTAATTTGTTATTTACAATTATTAAGTTTTAGTCGCTTGTGATATTAAAATAATAATCTTATATCTCATAGAAATCTATGAGAATGTAATATTTATTTTTTATTCCTTAAAAACAAATATTTTCAACGGGTAAAGTTTCTATATATCTTCAAAGAAAGGATATTGTATAGGAATTGACAAAATTTTAATAGTAGTTTTTACAACTGGTAGAATTTTCATGCTCATGAAAAAATACAACATAAAAAAAAATCTAAATTACATATCCAAACAAAGCTTTAACTTCATATCAATCTAGTGTTACGATCCAAAAATGGACGTGATTACACTTGTCTATTCCCACCAAGACAAGTCTGCCTCAACCCAACGAAACGAAAGAAAAAGTGCAAAAGAAACAAGAACAAGATAAAAAGGAAATTTTTTTTGATTCTATTATATCCTCAAAATCTGATTGTCACGTGTACAAGCACTAATACATAAAGTGCGGAAATGAAAAGTAAATACAAGTCTCAATGTCTTTGTTTCTCAAATAGAACAAAGCATAACGAAAAGAAAAAAGAGGGCCCACCGGGATGACAAGTAGCTGCCTCTCAAGTCCTTCAACAAGTCTTAGAATGGGAGAAGAAATAAAGCAATCACACAGTTTCGAGTTTAGAACCTACACAAGTTTAGAATCAAGGAGTGAGTACCAAACAACACGGTACTCAGCAAGCAACCTGATAAACAAAGCAAACCAGCTAGAAATCGAATACCTTTTTTGTCACGACCCAAAAATAGACGTGATGACACTCATCTTATCCCACCAAGACAAGTCAACCTAAAACTCAACCATTACAATAAAATGCGGAAATTTATATAATCAACTCAAAAATACCCCCAAAATCTGGTTGTCACGTGTACAAGCCTCTAATGTATTATAACAAAGTTGAAAGAAAATACAAGTTTCAAATGACATTGTTTCTAGAATAGAACAATATCATAATTAAGGAGAAGGAATGTCCGCTGAAATGACAAGCAGCTACATCACAAACCTCTACAAGAAGCCTTAGACAAGGAGAAGAGAAAATATCACAAAGGTTCGGGATAGTAACCTACAAAAAAAATGTAGTAGCAAGGGGAGAGTATCAAACCACACGGTACTCAGCAAGTAAACCTCTAAACACAAGCTAAGGGGATAGAATACGAGTAATCCTTACACCCCAACCGAACCTCCATAACTACAACCTGCATAAAACCAGCCCAACCTAACAGTTCACAATTTGCAAGCGCATATCTCAACAACAACATTCTAACAATCACATATTCTCAACAACAAGCTCAATATTCATCAATTACAACCTCCACAACTACAACCTGCTTAAAACCAGCCCAACCTAACAGTTCATAATTCACATAGCACACAACTCAACAACAACACTTTAACAATTACATATCCTCAACAACAAACTCAATGTTGATCAATCAAAGTTCCACAGAAAGACACTCACAAGATCAACAAAACACAATATCAAGTTCACTAATGATAAATATATGCAATGCAATGTCAAGTATAGTGATACATGTCTGACCTAGTGATACACACTCGTTGTCTCTCAGTCCGGGACCCATGAGGGACATATCTGTCCATGCATTCATCGCGGCGCGCGATACGACCCTCGATAATAGTAACCATCGCGGCACGCGATACGTCCCTCAAAATATAATATCCATCGCGGCGCGCGATACGTCTTTTGAAATGGTACATCCTCTTTAATTTCTTATTCTTTCTCAATTCACATAACACTTGTCACAACCATGTCTCAGAACAATGCAAATGACATGTTCACACAAATAATGATGAGATGACCATTTTCATAACATTGCACAATTCACAACAACACAATCATGATACAACATCAACAATGATTCAACAAACCTTTCAAACCATTCTCAACACATCACAAACAACTAATCACATTGCCTTTTATTATCCCTTATTCATCATTCGAATTAATCAATGTGGACAAGTCAACCCATCACCAAGTCTCATTACCCCCAAACACATATTACAAGGAAATATACGAATTCCATACACTTAACAAGGGTTTAGAAATCCACTTGCCTCAAATAGTCAAACAATCACTCTGGGACTTGAGTCTTCCCCTTTCATTGAACTTCCAAATCAAAGCAATCTATTCAAATAAATGACCACAATAAGATTTCAAAACTAACAACACCCATATCACTACAGGTCTAAGCCTAGACCCAAAAACTCACATCGATTCTATAATCAAGTTATCCTAATCTTGATACCAACTAATATGTCAACCCTTTCAAGTTTTTTTCCAAATTTCAAGCCTAGGGTTTAGTCTCAATATCTCTCTAAATAACACAAATTTAATAATCTTCATATACTACAATACACCCACTACTATCTCAATATATCAAAACTTTAATCATAATATGATAATTATATAAAATTTGAAATCGAAACTCACTTAAGAAACAATACTTAAATGTGAAACTAATAGGCAGAACGTTGTTAGGGCATTTATCATATAATATAACATCCTCCAATCATTGGTTATAATTACTTCATGATTACTTACTATAACCTGTGAATAGTAACCCATATAATAATACTTAACATTAATTTGAAAAATCAATATTGCAGCAAACAAAATGAAATCCAATTCATTACATACCAACATATAATAATATATAATACTACCTTTCCTTCAAGAACAATGGACAACTTAACATATTTAGCAATTTACTGCGCACTCATAGAATCGAAATTTTGAACTTCTCACCTGAATTCGTTGTCGGCCGCCGCAGGTAGTATTCCAACCCTTTTTTTTTTCCTCTGCGCGAACTGCTGCTGTTCACAACAGCCAGCAATATTTTCCCTTGTATTTTTATTTTTATTTTTTTTATTTATTTATTCACCTTTTCTATTATTATTTTCAACAAACTAATCTTTTATTAAATCTGAAAATCGTATCACTCATTCTTGTAAGTCATAAATTATTTATAGAAGCTATTAAAAAGGGTTAATATAAAAATAATGATTAAAATTCATAAAACCACTAAGAGGGTCGTTACATTTTTCATACCAGCCAAGCCTCCTCAAACTACAACCTACATAGAAATCAGTCCAACCCAACGGCTTAACAATACACAACCCACAAGACTTACAATCACAGTTCAACAGACAGGGTTCAACAATCAACACGTATCAAGTATGCCCATCACAAGTAGCAAGTAAATCAATCGCAAGTAACAAGTAGATCAATCACAAGTAACAAGTAGGTCAATCACAAATATCAAATGCATCAAATCATAATAGTCAACTCTTTCCAGAACCATTTTCCTTCGGCACAATATCACTACCCGGAACCATTTTTCATAGGCTTTTTATCACATCACTAGCAGGAACCATTCCCCATCGGCTTTATATCACTAACCAAAATCATTTTTCATTGACTTTATATCACATCACTTACCGGAACCATTCCCATTGGCATTATACCACATGTCTCAACATGGTTCACAACAATCAATACACATAAGCAATTTCACACAATAAGGAAGAGACAACAATTCAAGCAATTCAAATCCATGTTCATGCCATTAAAGTATTTCATCAATCAATCAAGGGCTCATAACAAGGCAAATCACAAGCATTATGATCAGCACGTTGCCTTTTCATTAATCCTCTTTTTATTCATTAAGATTAATAAAGTGGAATAATGAACTCAACACCTCTTTCTCATTACTCCTCAACACATACACAATGAAGGAAAATACACAGTTTTACTAGATTAACATGGTGTTTAGGAAATCAGTTGCCTCAATTCATTCAAATAGTCAATCCAAGACTTGAGTCTTTCCCTTCTGAATAACTTCTAAAGCCACACAATCTATTTCAATCAAGTAATCACAATAACATTCCGAAAATAACAATACCCAATTCATGCTCTTTGAAAATTGGATCAATCAACTCAAAAATCAAATTTCAAAATGAGGTTTGAATCAAAAAATATTTACTTGAAGATGTTACCCATGACATTTGGAACTCATTGGTGAAAATTATTTTGAAAAATGACCTAAAATTAGCTCATAATCACCATTTTAGTTTAGAGCTCAAGTTCATGAAAAAACTTGTCATTTGCCAATCAAAATCTCAAGTTTTGACGTTAAAATCTATAAATAATAAAAGAGAAATGAAGTTTTAGGGTCACCAAAGCTTACCCAAATGATTTAGCACGAGAAATATCTTCAAAATTGCCTCCAAAAATTTTACTAAGCTTAAAAATGAAAAATGGGGCTACACCCCATAAATTTCCAAGTCCAAAACCACATTTGATGTCGCAAAAGCGACCATGGGTTCACAAAAATGAACCCCACTAAAAACTTGGCCTTCACTTTCGCGAACAGTCTTTGGTTTTGCAAAGGTCGCAATCGCTAACAGGCTCTTCGCAATCAGGAAGGTCTGGATTTCCACCTCCCTCGCTTTCGCGATCAGGGGCTCACAATCGCGACCTTCATGAAAGTGAACACCCTACCGCGATCGTGAGGGATAGGAGGTAACACCTACCATTTCGAAACACAATTAACCTACACTTCATTATCCTAAAACTAACTAAAAAAATGTATGGTTCAAAGGACTCCTTTGATTAAAAAAATTGAATTCGCAAAAACGAATCCCACTAAAAACTCGGCCTTTGTTTTCGCGAACAGATCTTCGCTTTTGCGAAGGCCACGATCGCTAACATGCTCTTCCCGATCATGAATGTTTAAATTTCCACCTCCCTCGCTTTTGCGCTCAGGGGCTCGCAATCGCAGCCTTCACAAAAGCGACCTTGCCGCTGAAAGTTATTTTTGTTACGGTAAATCTCCTCTTCCTCATCATCAACATGGACTGGGGCTTTATGAGTGGCCACATCATCATCAATGGAATCTGCAAAGTGCTGGACCTATCTTGCACGTCATTTATGCATGTCTACGCTACAATGAAAATAACTTTTAGCGGTAATTAATAAATATACATATTAACAAAGAGTGTTAAACTTTTTATCGGAATTAATTAATTGTCATTAAATCCAGTGTCGATATAGGCTTTAAAAACACCTATAAGAGTGTTAATTGTGACTAAAAATACATGTTTAACATAGAACATCTTACTGGCATATCTAATAGTGTATACAAATGTGGATTAACACCAAACATGTTCTTTGTTTGGTAATTTTTTTCTAACAGTGGTTTTATTGAATATCAAAATAATATTTCTATTTTGTTAAGAACAAGGATAATAACAATTTTAGAAATTCAAAATAAAACTCACTTGGCTTAAAGCTACATCCAGACGTTCCTTGAAGATAGTTAAAGTCTCTTCGATATGAGCAAAATAAGAATATTCACTCTTGTTACTTTATGTTATTTCATAGAATATAATAATTCCTTTATGAGTATCTTCTAAAGTATTGTTTATGAATACTCATATTTATTATTGCCGCTAAATTCTTTATTTGTTGTAGTGTGACTCAATCATTTGTGATGGCTTATAACAACAACAAAAAACCTATGCACAGAAAAGACTCACAAGACGGAGAGATCGATGGAAGTTACTAAGGGATCGTTTGTTTTGAATACAAGTTATGTTGTGATTAATTGTATTGAGATTAGTTATCTTAGCCATGTTTCTTATTAATTATTTTCTTGGTTTGTCTTATTAAAAAGGGAAAAAGGACAAATATATCTCTGAACTATCGTAAATGATATGCGTATACCCTCTGTTATACTTTAGGGTTATTCATACCCTTACCGTCCAAATTTTGGAGCATATATACCCTTTATACTAACGGTGGTACACTTGTCTCAATCTTAACCGCCGACCCGATATTTGTTAAATTTTAACCCAAAAATTAAAGCCCCACCCAGTTAACAAAAAACCCACCCAAATATGAACTAACCCACGGTAGACATTGAAATTTTGTGGGACTCTACAAAATTGTGTTCAACTCAAATTAGGATTCTTGGAGGCTATTCAACCCTATACCCTAGTTTATGCCTATATAAAGGGTACTAAATTCTCTTAACAAGCATCTCAAAAATTCCATAAAGATATCAATATCTCGAATATTCTGCAAATTGATGAAATATTCATATAAAGGTCAAATCTAAATCATCCTAGTTTGAGAAATACGCCACTAACGGTTCTCGAATCATGGATAAATGTTAGGAGAGTAGAATCAAGGGAGGAACAGAATTGTACCCGCAATCATGATCAATAAAGTTATGTTTCTTCTTATTTTATCGTGATTGCAATTTATTTTCTGTCACTTTAAAATTTGTTGCAAGAAAATTGGCACGCCCAGTGGAACCAAATATGCCCTTCATCTCTTCTCTCTTAAATCAAATCTGAAAATCTGAAGCTGCAAAGGTGGAAGAATGAGTACTTCAAGCCTCGTCTTTTGAGTTTCATCAAGTCTAGACTCCGACAAGCCTTGAAGCAGGGGGCATTTGTAAACATTGAAATTTTGTGGGACTCTACAAAATTGTGTTCAACTCAAATTAGGATTCTTGGAGGCTATTTATGTAACACTGCAGAAAATTTTTGAGCTAAGACTCGAATCGTTCTTAGTGAGTGAGATTTTTGCAAGGAATTTAAAATTTCTTGAATGTTAAGGTCACTAGATGTAGCACCTTGAGTTTCAAAAAGAATTAAATTGGAAATAGCAAAATTTGAAATTTTGCAAGTTATGCTTAAGTATGAGTTTTGGGTCGACTTCAAACGACCATAACTATTAGCTCAGGATTATTTAGGTGTGCTACTAGATATCGTAGGAAAGACCTTTGAATTATCTTTCCAATGCTACCGCGTTTGCTCAGTTTCGAGTTCGTATGAGGGAGATATATGCATTCAAATTTAGGTTGTCCAGTTAAGGAAGGTTAGCCGGAAATAGTAAAGGATATTTTGGTCTTTTCCTTACCAAATCAAATTTAATTAGTTTTTAGTAAGGTTTTAAGGGTCTAATCCTATTAGGTTCAGTTTTATAATTCTAAAATACACCTAGAGTTTTAATTGAGAGTTCAAGAAGAGAAAAGAAGAGAAAAAAAGGAGAGGATCAAGCGTTTGTCGAGATTCTTGCGTGTTGTAGCGGATTTTCGCTATGGGTTTGATCCCTAAGAGGTATGTAAGCTTCCATAGTGTTGGGTTAGTTCACCCACACACCAATCATGTTATTTTCAGCGAAATTTCATTCTTGAAGTTGAAAGATTAGAGTTCTTGATGAGTTCTTGATAGGTGTTCTTGAAGTTCTTTCTAAATCATGTTGTGTTGGGGTTTTGATGATTTCTTGAGATTAAATTTAGTAATTTGAGTGTTGTTTTGAGTATATTAGAGTGTACTTATGTTAAGTAATTGATTCTAAGTGATTGGGGAAGATACTATTCGATTCTAGGCGAAATAGGGTGAGAAAACGAGCAAAGAAGTTCGTCACGTTTTCTAGGTTGGGGGCCTGGCGCCATGAGCCAGCCAGAGCACCCCAAACCCTCCTCTGAAGTTTAGGGGCTGGCGCTCCGCGCCACCTATAGCGCCAGGGTCGTCTGCCCCATCCAGTTTGTCGTCGGTTACCCCGTTTGAGTTTGTTTAGAGTGCACCTTCACTCATTTTCGATTCTAACTACTCTAAGCTACTTCTAAACACCTAACATGATCATAACCTTGAATTAATAATTCAAATTCAAGGTAGAGTTAAAATTTAAGTTTTGAGAATTCTTTCGAACATTCTAAGAAAGTCCCTTTGACTCCTTTTGAGGAGTCTTCTACAACTTCTAGTAACTTGTTTCAAGACTCAAGTAAGTGAGAATGAGAGTGAGAAGAATGTATTCATGAGTGTACACTATCACCTAGATCCTTCATATCATGAACCATAACTCTTGAATTCATAATTCACATTCAAGAGAGAGTTAAAAGTAGAGTTCAACAAAGCCTTTGAGTTCAATTGTGAATCCTTTGAGATCCATCATCGTTTTGAACTAAGTATTGAGGTAGTAAGTAAGAGAAAAAGAAGAGTCATATACATAAGTTCCATGTAGTTTGTAGACCTTCGAGTCGAGTCGTTCATGCCCATAAATTCTGCATGGACTCCATAAATTGAGTATCATTAAGAGGGGTAATATCTTCAAGTTCTAAGTCTTGAGTATTGAGTTCCCAATCCACTTTGAGATTATATTTCTAATGATGGGACTGTTACCTATTACCCATGAAGTCCATGAGTTGAGTTGTTCATGCCTATAACTCCGCATGAACATTATAAGTCGAATAGTCTGGAAATGAGAAGTATCTTTGAGTCCTTGAGTTGAGTAGTTTATGCTCATAATTCCGCATGAACCCTCTGAGTTGAGCATTCTTGAAATTAGTAGATTCTTGAGTTGCAAGTATTTGAGTTCTATATATGGTTATTTAAAACCTTGTATTGAGTTGTTCACATCCATAATTCGGCATGAACCACATTTTAAGAAGTCTTTTACAAATGTTTTAATCTTGTTTTAAGACTTAAGCTTTGAGTTCAGTAAAAAGTAAACAGTAAAGTTTGAAGTCCTTTTCTTCAAAAGTATATGGGGACTAAGTATTCCCAAAGAGTTTATAAAGGTTTTCACATTTAAATATGAACGGAAACTGAGATTTCCAAAGAGCTTTCGGGCTAGTTTTCAGAAAAGAGTAATCGTTTTCTAAATGAAGCAAGAAAGGAAACTGAGATTTCCAACATAACCTTTGAACTAAGTTTTTGAGCAATTATCTCAAATCAACAGAAAGAAATATGTTTTTAAAACATAAGAGCTAGTATATTTTGGGAGTAGTATTGAGCACCGAATTGGGGGCGAGCATGAGTTCAGATAACTCACGTCTCCATAAAACCATATAGCCACCATGGGTAGAAAAGGGTTATACTTTTTAGATGAACCCTTTTCACAATAGACTAGTGGATCCACTAAGTTAAGTTAAGTTCCTATACTGATGGCAAGGTATATGATGGTCCTTGGCAGCGTGAGGCAAAGTGTTATATCATCACTATAGCTCTTAAGTGATGGTTGTCGGTTAGGGAAACTCCCACAGAAGTTATTGTATTTTTTATATACATCAGTTTATTGTATTTTTACATACATTTCAGAGTTATGTTGTATCCTTACATACATACAGAGTTTACAACATGTTTTTAAACAATTTGTTTCTTTATATTGCACTTATTTTAAATTGCTTTATATTGAAATGAGTTCAGTCATATTGAGTTGAGTATCCAGAGTTGAGTACCTAGAGTCGAATAACATATCTTTGAGTTGAGTATCTTATCCTTGAGTACTTCTGAGTTGAGTAAGTTTGAGTAGTTTTGAGTATCCTTAAGTATTCCTTGAGTTGAGTAAGTTTGATATTTCCTTTTTATCAAGTTTCAAGCTTATGTTATGTTTTAGAATTCCCCTTACATGCTCGTACATTCCACGTACTGAGCCATTTGGCCTGCATCTTTTCATGATGCATACATAGGTATTCAGGATCATCAACAGGAGCTTTGTTGATACATCCGAGAGTTCGAGTTAGCTATAATGAGCCTCCTTGGTTCCGAAGGATTTCATTTACCTTTCAGTTATATCAGTTGTTAGGATGTCGTGGGTCTTGTCCTGACTTCCATCTTTATCAGTTAGAGGCTTCATAGATAGTCAGTATAGTTGAGAAGTCTGTATGATTTATTTATTTTATTAAATATTTCAAAGACTTAAGTTGCCTATTTTATGGCGAGTTGACTAATTTATTTTATTCGGAGTTTTCCTTTGAGTTAAAGCTTTCTATTTAAGTTTTATGAACTTTTATTTCAGTTTTTTTTAAAGCTTTGTATGCTTGAATCAGTTTTCCGCTTGTAGTCAGCCATGATGAAGGTTCGCTTGGGGACCAGCAATGGTCTTCGAGTGCCGGCCACGTCCAGGGTGTAGGCTCAGGTCGTGACAATTTAACCCTAAACCCTAGTTTATGCCTATATAAAGGGTACTAAATTCTCTTAACGGACATCTCAAAAATTCCATAAAGAGATCAAGCTCTCGAATATTCCTCAAATTGATGGAATATTCATATAGAGGTCAAATCTAAATCATCATAGTTTGAGAAATACGGCACTAACGGCTCTCGAATCATGGATAAATCATAGGAGAGTAGAATCAAAGGAGGAACAAAATTGTACCCGCAATTGTTTTCAATAGAATAAAGTTATGTTTCTTCATATTTTATTTGTGTGATTTATTTATTTTTCATATATTTAAAATTTGTTGGAAACACCCACATCGAAATTCCTTCATTTTGTTCTCTTCTTCAGCTAAGCTCAAAGGCTCCTCCTCTAACCTCTAAATCACTTGGATGTCAAGAATCCAAATCCAAATCGCTACTAATGTTGCTCACCGTCTAGATTATATACTCAACACTATTGATTAGGAGATCAATCCAGTTCACAAGTATGTAAAGAGAAATGGAATCATTGTTGTGGAACTCCTTTAACGCAAAAATTTGCCATTTAGATTGCTTTGTAGTGAAAGTGAGAGCAAAATTATGATGAATGGCAGTGAGATCTACGAGGAGGCATCAATAGATTCATAACTGGATCGCAGTGGATCGTCGACTAGGCCTCGTGAGTTTGAAGGTGTGAGAGGTTATATAGTGACTGAGTTCCAACTGACAGAAGTAGCGAAACAAAATTTCGACGTGTACGCATATTTAGAGTTGTGTTGTTGAAATGATTCTTCGGGCGAAGAACCTGTTAGGAAAAGGCAACATGCAATAATAAAAATTTCCTTTATAATTTGGTTGTGGGTATTTTGTTCTTCACCTTGGCTTCTCTTTAAACTCGTCATCAATTACTCCTTCAACTCTACTCAAGCCAACGACGTCATATGTCTGATCAATTTCATCCTGGATTACCCACGCGCCAACGCCGTCAAAGTCAATGTCTCCGACCTAGATCAAATTGAATCCCTCTTCACTATAGAATTGGCTTTTCAATTATCGATCAAGATCCTCGTCAATATCGCCAGCATTCTCGATGGAAAATACCCAACAATCTTAACACAAAGTTAAAGGGTTTTGACGAGACTTTCGCTATGAATATGTTAGAAAGAGCTAAGAGAATCAATGTGGCAGATGGATAAGGATTACGTTAATGGCGCACGCGATGTCAGAGTCAGCCCTTGGAATTTTTGACCAAACTAAGCCATTATTTAAACCAATTCACCAAAATAATACGTTTTTTTTTTACAAAACTAGTATAAATGTATTTTTGAGTAACGTTTTTTGATATTTTTATTTTAAAAAATTCAACGGACAAAACTAACTGAACTGACGACGTTAAATGAATAAACGTACTCTTGAGTAACGTTTTACACCTAAAACGTTACTCATGAGTACGTTTATTGAAAATTCAATCACGGACCACTGAATCCAATCCTGCAAATGCAAATGGCCAATTGGTCTTGATGTCTTTTCTCGTGATTCTGAAAACGAAATCCCTACAAATCATGAAATCTCATCTCATACACATTCATGAAATCTCATACCATAAATCTCAACATAAAACTCATCTCATACCATAAATATAGTTGCATGAAATCAATAATCGCAGTGAATTCTCCAATGAGTAATAAAACTTGTTGCTTTACAAAAGTCTCCATTTACATTTATGCTAACTCTCTGTGACAACTCCAACTACTCCTCCATGCATGTTACGATAAATATTCTACAATAAAGAGAGGTAAGATGACAATTGAACATAGAGTCCGGTGCCAAAAGTGCAACTTTTTTTCTTCAAAAAACAAAAATGGCACATCAAAAAAAAATTAACCAAAAGGGTAAAATCGCTCCTGACAGAGCGATTTTCTTCTGACAAAAATTGACGTCGTTCCGTTAAAAGAAATGAAAATTGCTGCTAAGGCAGCGATTTTCTCAAAAAAAATAATAATTTCTTTTTCTCTTTAAAATCGCTGCTATAACAGGGTTTTTATTAAAAAAAGTAAAATCGCTCCTATAGCAGCGATTTCTTTTTAAGGAATTAAAAAAAAAATTGTTGTGGCATCATTTTAATCAAAAAAAAATTGAAGTTGATTCGCTGTCATTCAAGTGATTTAAAACGTAAGAAAATAATTTACCATTTTGTAAATTCAAAATTAAAAGAAATATGTAAGTACACTACATTTATATCATAACTATATTATAATAAATAATTGATTTGACCTATAGCAGCATTTAACTTCAAAAGAATTTATTTTTTTAAATCAAAAGGCCGCCATAGCGATTTTTAAAGAAAAAAAATTCTCATAAAATCGCTGCTCGCTGCCTTGGCAGCAATTTATTTAATTTTTTTAAAATTTCTTAAAACAAATCGCTGCTATAGCAGCGATTTTAAAGATTTTTTTTTTTTTTAGAAAATCGCTGCTAAGGCCGCGATATTTATTTCAACAGAATGGCGTCGATTTGTCAAAAGAAAATCACTCCGTCAGGAGCGATTTTACCCTTTTGGTTTTTTTTTTTTTTGATGTGCCGTTTTTGTTTTTCGATGAAAAAAAGGGTCATTTTGGCTCCAGACTCATTGAACACTACTGGTCACTCCATTTGCATTTGCAGGATTGGATTCAGTGGCCCGTGATTGGATTCTCAATAAACGTACTCGTGAGTAACGTTTTAGGTGTAAAACGTTACTCAGGAGTATGTTTACTCATTTAACGTCGTCAGCTCCGTCAGTTTTTGTCCGTTGAATTTTTAAAATAAAAATACCCTAAAACGTTACTCAGAAATACGTTTATCCTAGTTTCGTAAAAAAAATTAAAACATATTATTTTGGTGAATCGATTTAAATAATGGCTTAGTTTGGTCAAAAATCCAACCCTTGAAAGCAATGGTGAAAATAGGCGAAGAACGGAAAGAGATGTTTATCTAAATTTGCTTAAGATAAATGGGTCATGGGTGGGTTAGATGGGTGGGTTTTAATTTGTTGACAAAAATTAAAATAAATTTAGGCAAATCATTTAGATGAAGCCACATGTCCCTCTGTTAATCTTAAGGATATACACAACCTAAAAAATTAACGATAATAGTATAAATAACCCTAAAGTATAACGAAATATATACGCATACCTATTACGATAGTTCAGGGGTATATTTGTCCTTTTTCCCTATTAAAAATAGCATGCATTGCATAATTTCTTAAAAGAAGTTGTTTGTTTACAAAAATGTCCTCACCATATTTAGTTTAAAAGGAGTTTGGTGAACCTTATGAGTATTTTTGTCATTTTCATTATTATTTTTCTAGATAGCTAATTTTGATACTATTATTCCACCATAGGATAGATAAAACTTATTTCAGAATTAGTAACCAAAAGAAAAATAAGACAATATTAATTTTATACACCCCTAAAGTTCTTCACATGAATGAATCAAAAACACTAGCTACACCAAAAATTATGCAATTTTGATCATTCATTCATATTTAAAATCTCTAATTTCAAACGTCCTATAGCCACACATGTACAATGGTATAATTATGTCATGATTAAAACTTTAAAACATCAAATATTTATTTCTTTTTAAAATTTGAAACAAACAAGAAATATCATGTACTGGACAAAAGGATATACCTCTAGTACGGAGTAATTTTATACACATTTCCCCAATCATGAATTACACTTTATTATTGGAATATAAATATATATCCTAGTTTTTTGGTTTAATTTTTGGTGAAGTATATCAATCTATAAATATGTAATACTCCCATTGGAAATTATTAAGCCAAAAGTGGATAATATAGAAGATGGAAGTGACTAAAGTTCTTCACATGAATGGAGGAATGGAGAAGCTAGCTATGCCCAAAATTCTCTGCTGCAGGTATTATTACATACACTATAGCTACAATCGATTTGGTATGATCCGTTGTTGTAATAAGGCCAAATATACTTTTGAACTATTAAAATAAAGCACGTTTATCCTTTGTTATGTTCTGGAGTCAATTTTATCCAGGGGCGGAGCTACAACCCAGTAAAGGTGGTTAGCCGAACACCCTTCGCCGGAAAATTAGATGATGTCTATAGGCAAAATATTCTTTATTATTTGAGTATATAGATAAATGAACACACTTCTACACAACGAATGGTGTTGGTCCAATGATAAGCTTGCTCATTTGAGTGTTTGACGTCCCGAGTTTGATTCCGTTATAGTGCACATTTTTTTTTCCTTTTTTTAAAAAGGAAATAAACAAAAATAGTTGTCTCTATCTTTCTATTTCTAGCCTTGAATTAATTGTACTAAGAAATTACATCTTTCTATTTCTAGCCTTGAATTAATAGTACTAAGAAATTACATGTAAAGATATACTTAAAGGTTACTTTCCACTATTATTCTTTTGATTATTTCTAAACTATTTATTAAAATAGTTAAGAATCTCAATAAAAAGGGGGATATTTCAAAGATCTCCCTCCAGGTTTTGCTCTATTACGCTAACTTCCCTTGTGATTTACGATATTATGTTTACCTCCCTTATTTTGATTTTCTAGTAACCATTCTTTCAATTTATTTAAAATAAATATAGATAAAATAGAATATGACTAAATTACCCTGAACTACAAAAAAATCACTAAAAAAGTCCCAACAATTCATTTGATATGAACCAAAGGGAGTGTATTCAACTAGCAACTAAAATTGTTTTTCTTAATTTTTCTCCGTTAGTTTTGATTTATACCATTGATAGTTTTGTAATTTAAGTTTTCGTATGATTTAGTTAAATGATATCTAATTTAATTTTAAATATGGATGCACCCACTCATTAATAAGAAACATATTTTGTGCACCCACTTGGCTAATAAAAATTTTCCACTTTTTTAAAGTTTGAACACTCTTGACAAAATTCCTGACTTCGCCACTGATTTTATGCCTGACATCCACTTTTAGAGCCACATCTACTCTACCCTTACATGCAACCACAACAACAAAAAAATCCCTCTCACCACAAAAGTATTTCTATGATGACTGCTTGTAGGTTGCTACAGAAATGTCGTCACAAAAAAATTATTTTCTTTTTTTGAATGTACGAATTTTATTATATTTCAATTGATATAGTACTTACTAATGGTGTGAAGAATTTCGTAAGAGACCAGATAAAACTATTAGTAAGGGATGACAATTGAGACGGGGCGACCTTATGATTTTGACCGGCCTCAATTGTCATTCCTAGTTGTGGAGTTATGAATTACTTCAATGAGTTACATAAATAACAATTTCCTTTTGGTTTTCTATAGCAAAAGGTGATCCTCATGACAAAATCAATAACAGACGAAGCCATATCTTCTCTTTACAACAACCTTTTCCCAAGAGAAACGATATGCATTGCGGATAAGTGTAAAAAAAAAAAGAAGGATAGAGACACTTTAGGAATATCTAGAGGTGTCAAAAGTGAGCCCAAATTTAATAACCCGCCCAACCCGCCCATACTTTTATGGGTTGGGTTCAGCATAATTTAGATTTGGGTCAGTTTTCAATCCAACCCAATAAACCCGTTTTAAAGTGAGCCCAAATTTAATAACCCGCCCAACCCGCCCATACTTTTATGGGTTGGGTTCAGCATAATTTAGATTTGGGTTCAGCATAATTACAAGTCATTTATTACTTTTTTTTTAGAAAATTATATTCTTCTTCAAACTGCTTTATGGTTTTAAAGTCCATATAATACCACTTATTTGCTATTCAATATCTTGTTATTGTTTCTACTTAATATCTTATTGTATTGCTACTTATATCTTGTTATTATTGCTACTTAATATCGTGTTGTATTGCTTTTTAATGTCGTGTTGTATTATTTTTTAATATCGTGTTGTATTTCTACTTGCTACTAAGATTTTGCTTAGATAAAACGGGTCAAATTGGGCGGGTCATGACCCAACCCAGGTTTTAGCCCATTTGAGCCCAAAGTAAATTTGGGCGGGTTATAACCCAACCCGCTTTTTAAGACAACCCATTTTAACCTCTTCAATTTCAGCCCAACCCGCCCATTTGACACCCCTAGAAATATCATTGAAATCCGTTTAGAAGTGATGTAGTTTTATTTAAAGGGCCTTTAAAAAAATTATTTTTAGGAAAAATCAATTTGTGTTTATTTTGAAAAATGATTTTGAACAACAATTAAAAAAAATCTTTTAAGGATATTTTCTCAAAAATATTTTTCAAAATAGTAATTTTGGCCTTTGGGGAGAAACTTGGCATAACATGCTAATATTATATTATCTCTAAGCACTAATAACTTTCAAATTCTCATCATTCTTTGCCAGAATTCAGTCAAGATATTTTTTATTCTAGTATAGTAGCGTGTCAATTCAACAACATATATCTAATAATATAAAATTCTTTGTGAATTAATAGTATACAATTATTTTACACTATAGCATACATATAAGTTAATGTTGAGATATTTTTTGTCCTAGAATAATAGTGTGTCAATAACATATTTCTTTGTTAGGTGATCTGATAATATAAAATTCTTTCTGAACAGATGTATAAAATTATTTTACACTAGCACAAAGAAGTTAATGTTTATAAATAAAATAATAAATATATACAGGAATCAATAGATGAAGAGAAAGTGGATTCATTCAATATTCCTTTATACAATCCATCTCCAACATAAGTGATGTATATAGTTGAAAAGGAGAGATCTTTCAGCATTGATGTCTTGAAAACGTCAGAAATTCAAAGGAATTATTGTGATGATGAGAAGTACAATATGGTAAAAAGCTTTAGATATGTGGCTGAACCTTTACTTGTTTGCCATTTTGGCCATGATGAATTGAATATGGATAAAGTTTTCCACAAATACAACGAAGTAATTGAAACATATATCTATAAGTGATATGATAATATAATTTTTTTTGTGAATTAATAGTATACAATTATTTTACACTATAGCATACATATAAGTTAATGTTCATAAACAAAATAATAAATATATACAAGAATCGATAGATGAAGAAAAAGTAGATTCATTCAATATTCCTGTATACAATCCATCTCCAGTAGAAGTGATGTATATAGTTGAAAAGGAGAGATCTTTCACCATTGATGTCTTGAAAACTTCAGAAATTCAAAGGAATTCTTGTGATGATGAGAAGTACAAAATGGCAAAAAGCTTTAGATCTGTGGTTGAACCTTTACTTGTTAGCCATGGTCATGATAAATTGAATATGGATAAAGTTTTTCACAAGTACAACGAAGTAATTGCCAACGATCGCAAGACGATAGAAAAAATTATGTTCGTAAATGTCACTGTTTCGTTGGCCAAAATAAACTAGCTAGGGCATGCAATTCGTGCATCGCCACGAACCCTAGCCCTAGTTATATATATATCCCGACCCCTTTAATTTGTTATTTTACAATTATTCAGTTTCAGTCGCTTGTGATAATGTAATAATAATCTTATATCTCATAGAAATTTATGTTTAATGTAATATTTATTTTTTATTCCTTAAAAATAATTATTTTCAACGGGTAGAGTTTCTATATATCTTCAATGAAAGGAGATTGTAGGGCTGCCATATCGGTCGGTTCGATTTTGAAATTTATCAGTTAGACTTATTAGTTATCAGTTTGTAGACATGCTAAACCGTTAAGAACCATTAAGATGTTGGCTTATCGGTTCGGTTATCGGCTTAACCGTTAAGATTTGACACAAAAAATAAATAATTGAAAATCACTAAGAAACATGGTGACAAACCAAATAAATCATGCGCATGAGTTGATATATTGTATCTTGATAAAAAACAACACTAACACATTGTAAAATAACCAAAAGTTTGAAACTGCCAGAAATAAAAATATGAAACTAAATCCTAATTCAAGGACTTTATCTACTGAATGATATAAATATAATTTATTAATTTACTATCAGTTATCGGTTAATCCGTTAATAAAAACCTCAAACCGCTGAAAATCGATAACCCGATAATAAAAAAATCAAAACCGTTAAACCAATAACCCATTACCGATGAACCATAACTTTGTATCGGTTCGAATTATCGATTTTGGTTCGGTGTTGAGGCTTGCCTAGTGCGGGTTATCTCTCCTATGTGGTTTGCGTGCTATTGCATAGGAGAGGGGGTTTTACCCTGTGCGCACCCAAAGGGTAGCGGCTTCGGGTTTCCCTTGTCATAAAAAATATATATATAATTTCATAAAAAAAAAAGAAGTGCAAACTCGGATTTATTAGATCTCAAAATGATACCAAATCCTAAATAGCAAATCCAAGAAAAGAAAAAGGGAAAAAAATGAATATGACCACTTGATAGGTTGAGGTGACAAGATGTTGGTCCTATTAGGTGTGTGTGTTTGTCCTTTAGGGCACATTTTGGTTTGTACCCCCCACACTATTGCAGCTGTATTCTTCAAGTGGATTGAAAATCACACGTACAAAGGTGGTGTACCTTTTGTGCGTTTGATTTGCTGGTGTCACCATAAAGTTCAATAAATAACTGTATCAATTAGTTGGGTAAATTACCGATACAGTGTTGTAATCGCTTCACAGTTAATTAAAAATTTTGAACTTGAGTTCTGGATATGAAAAAAATTTGATTGGAGTATCATTCCAAATGAGCTTTGCAATGTTAGATTCAGACTGACTTCCCACACTAATACGAGCACCAGACACTGAATGTCCAACATGATATATATATATATATATATATATATATATTGATTATATCATTTCTAATACAAATAGCTAAATTTTGTATATTAACACAAAAATCACACAAATTAAAAATATTAACTTTCTGGTGAATAACTTAATTTTTACTCTTTTCCAAAAAATTAATCAATAAATAATCAATTTAAAAGCTTTGACCCGACCCAAAATATCCACAACCCCAAGGACAAAAAGGCCCTTGAAAAAAATGCGTTAATTTCAAATATAATAAAGTAATTAGTTTACAATAAATATAGTCATGTTTTATTTATATAAGAAAATAGTAAAAAAACTATAGGAAGTATAAACTCAATATAGCTTGTCAAAAGTCATAGAGTTATACATTGATTCTATAAATATAGCTTACTTATACATGAGTTATACGATGAATATACATTACGATACACTCAAAAAACTAATATAGCTTAACTATACATGAAGTATACACTGATTATTCAATCTTGATCAACTCAAAATTACCTCTAAAAAGTCCCAAAATTTTAGATATGAAATCTTCTCGATGTTTCGAGTTTTTTGATATATAATTCACTTGAAACGATTCACATTTTTGATACATTAAATTTTTTTTAAGAAAAAAAAGAGAGAAGAGGAAGCAAACGAATTAGAAGAATGAAGAAGATGAATAAGAAGGAGAAGGAAGAGAAGCTAGTAATGGCAAAATCGAAAAGAAGAAGAATTAGGCCAATTTTGATAATTGAACCAATTATGATTTGGTAAAGCAAAGGGACGAATGATCACTTTACATAATTTGCCCTAAATAAATCGCCAAAAATAGCACCAACAAGAACTTTTATTGACATTTTGGAGCACTATTAAAGAATGA
Organism: Solanum acaule; assembly: GCA_036250505.1. NCBI lineage: Eukaryota > Viridiplantae > Streptophyta > Magnoliopsida > Solanales > Solanaceae > Solanum > Solanum acaule. The sequence goes on from JAJOOR010012849.1 coordinate 26,531, forward strand.
CTAAAACCGACAAAGAGAAATTTGATTGTATTGGCTGCCTTGCTTGTTCAGCTCGTTTGAGTAACTCCTGTCTCATTTTTTCGGTTATCTTTCCGTAGTAATTTGATTTTTTTTTAAAAATATTGACTAACAGACGTTTTAAAGCAAAAATGCACAAAAACTATTTTAAAAAATGATAGAAGAATGATAGAGTCATCCCTCATTTTTTTTTATCTTACAAAAACGATGGACGTCGTTATTTTATGAAAAGCAAAATTATAGTCAAGGAGTATAAATAAAAATAACTAATTTAGTTCATCAAAAACCATGTGTAATCTAGTGAGAGAATAGTTTGTTGTCAATTGTCATTATAAATATTTGAGTTCGGTTCGAAGTTGTGACTTATTGAAAAATGATGGACTCAATCAATTTTTTTGTTGGCGTGGTTACCTAGAAGAATTATTTAGCATTGCTTTAAACCAAACATGATAAAATAGTAGAGAACAGAAAAGAATATGAAGAGCTATTTACTTTTTTTCATATGGATTTTGGGTGTGGTCGAAGCGTTAAATTAATTTTTTATTTGATAATTTTTATTTTATTTTTAAAAGGAGAAAATGAGTTATACATCAGAAAGTTAGTATTTTTAGATGGTTTGATAAAAAAAGTTAGTACGTATTTCTTGATAGTATAATTTTCATATTAGTATACTCAAAGTTTAGTAATTCTTGTGTTAGAAATAATAATTAAGTGTTTATTGTGATTACGTGACCATCCTCAATTAGTTCAAACAAATTTCAATGTGATTGAGTGAGTAGTATTGTCACACAATTTTTTTGATTTTTCTTTTAGTTCCATCTTGCTAACAAATGATTTTTTTTTTTTTAAAAAAAAAAAATCTCTCTCTTCAACCACTTCACCATTAACTTTTATGGGGTTAATTTGATGTCACACAAACTTCCATTTTACTGCATTATTGAATTATTAACTATATTTTATGATATAAAAAAGTCTCACAACATTACTTAAATATCACTAAAGTTATTAAACTTTTTTTACAATATAAAACGTCACTCAATATTACTTTAGTAGTACTACAATGGACCACTTGGGAGGAAACAAAAGACACATTTTATATGATAACCAATGTTACATGACTTTTTAGTTAGTCTCGTCTTAAATTATTTGTCTGCATATTTGTTTTATATATTCTTTAAAAGAAAACATTAGTTAAAAGGAGTTTTTGATTATTTTATTTTCACTTATGTCTTGAGATATAATTTTTTTTCATTAAATATTTGTTATATTGAGATGTTTTTTATCTTCAAGAAATAATTACTATTAAAAATAAAATGAAAAAAAGAATAATTAATTTGTCTTAAACTTCTAAAAGACATTATTCTTGGTGATTTGGAGTACTCTGTGAGACATCATGATTTTGGATATTTTAGGTGTATTAAAGTTAAGAAGGTTAAGAGCGTTATTAATAGGATGAGCAGAGGAAGAACGATCGGACCATATGAAATCTCGGTGGAGTTTTGAAAGAGCACAAATAAAGCAGGTATGAAGTGGTGAGTAACTTGTTTGCTTAGTATCATTTTCAAGATGATAAAAATGCTCAAAGAATAAAGGTGGAGTACAATGATTCTCTTGCATAAAAATAAGGATGATATTAAAAACTATAACGATTATAGGGGAATCGGTTGCTAAGTCATACTACAAAAAAAATGGGAGAGAGTGGTGAAGATGAGGTGAGGAAGAGTGTGTTCATTTTCGAGAATTAGTTCAGATCCATGCTAGTGCAATCCTCTATAGAAGCCAAGCATCTTGTGAGGAGATGGTGAAAAAATATCAGAAAATAAAGAATAACTTATAGATGGTGTCATTGACCTTGAAAAGGCTTACGACAAAGTCTTGAGAAAAGTCCTCTAGAGATGCCTGGAGGCTAGTAGTGTACCAGCTTACATTAGGGCGATAAATTTCATGTATGATGAAACCAAATTTTGGGTTAGAACAATATCAAAAGACTCAGAGCACTTCCCAATTGAGATGGGGTTGCAGGGATTAGTTCTTAGCCCATTCTTGTCAATTGTCATGGTATATGTTATTTGCAATGATATAGTATTAATTGATAAAACATGTAACAAAGTTAACACTAGACTGGATGTGTGGAGACAAACTCTAGAGCCTAAGGATTTAGGTTGAGCAAGACCAAAGTAGAGTATTTGAAATGCAAATGCACTGATACAATGCATGAAATTTACATGGAAGTGAGACTTGAAACATGATCTATCCCCGAGACAAGATAATTTCAAGTATCGCGGATCTGTAATTTAGGAAAGTGGGAACATTAACTGTAGTACCATACATCATATTGGTGTGAGCCTAAATGAAGTGGAGGTTTGCCTCTAGTATCTTGTGTGATAAAAAGGTACCACAACAACTTAAAGGTAGGTTCTATGGAGTGGTAGTTGAATCGACGTTATTGTATGGAGAAGAGTGCTCACCAGTCAAGAGTTTTCCTGTTCAATTATGCATATTGTAGAAATGATGATGCAGAGATAAATGTGTCAGTATACTAGGGAGCGATAAAATTAGGATAAAGTTATTTTGGATAAGGTAGAGTGGTCTATGTGGTGGACAAGATGATAAAAATGAGATTGAAATGGTTTCAATATGTGAATAGTATATGCGCAGACGCCCTAGTGGGAAGGTGCGAGAGGTTGGATATAAATATAGTAGGCACGAAGAGAGGTAAAGGTAGGCTGAAAAAGTATTGTGAAAAGATAATTGACAAAACATGACACAACTTCAGATTATACCAATATATCACGACCTTAGATAGGAGAGTGTGGAGGTAGCAGTTTAAATTTAGGGTAGAAGATTAGTAGATAGTGGAATATTATCTTACTTTTCGAGAGTTTAGGCTTGTTGGTGTATGTCATTGTACTAGCCATATTCTTGTAGTTCTTGCTTTTGATATCGTCTATCATCGACTATTTATTTATTGTGTTTTGGTTATTGCATTAGTTTGTTGTTGTTGTTCTTATTCCTTTCTTGTAGTATTTGCACTCTTTCTTTTATAAGTTGTTATGCTTTCTTCACTACTAGTATCTAGACACGTGCTTTGCACGTGTATTCCATGTTAATTTGTTCAAACTTTTTCATTGAGATGGAGGAGTATATAATCGTCAAATATATTGGTTTTAAAAAATTCAAGCTTATTCTTACTAAAATAAAGAAATTAAAACACATATCAATTCTCTCTTTACATATAAAGTAGAAACAACTGCTAAAAGTATAACAAGAATATTCGGATGCTAAAATTAAAATATTACATGTAGGAATATTAACATATGTGTCTAAACTTTCATATACAATGATACATAAACATTGTGCATTACAATAAATTTGTGTTGATCTTTGTTTAGTGAAGTTGATGTTACTGGCTAATCGAACTCTAGACGCCAATAGCTCTAGGTACTTCCCATCCTCTCAAATTGTTGTTTTCTCTTCAAGAACAAAAAAGAAGATGAAATTAATTAATAAATTTAAATTATACAAGAGCCTATAAAAATGGCGAGTAAGAATTCAAGAATCCTTTCTTGCCTTTTTATAGCTATTTTTCAATTTGCATTCCTTGAACCTTTTCTTTCATTAGTCTATATTTAAATATTCAATGCAACTCTTCCTATTCTCCAAACTATTTATTTCTCCTAATTAATTAGTCTACATTTAATTATTCAATGCAACTCTTCTTATTCTCCAAACTTTTTAGCAATGAATAATGCACACTTAAATTTGATTAATGGGTAAATCATTAAGGGCTACATTTAAATTGAACTTTTGAATATCTGAATATTCACAAATCTCATGTAAATTTAAATGCAATTACTACTATTTCAATTAAATTAGGTTTTTTATATTTTAATTAAATATAAGAGAAAAATTATAATCTAACTTTAAACACTCGTTTTATTTCTCTCCATTTTTATTCATGTGGATACATTCACCTCAAACTAATATTCTACTTTGAACAGAAACAACACAAAATAACATATACAAAGATACATATTTCAAGTCATAATAAATGTCATTATTTTTTATTATGGATACATTCACCTCAGTTCTCACCCCATGAATTTTCATAACATTTCATTAATTTGACTGGAAACATAATAAGTATTAGGGATAAGGGTCTGAAAAATATCCCAACTTTGGTCGAATTTGCTGTTGCGATACTAAACTTTCATGAGGACCTATTACCTCCCTAGACTATTTAATACCGTATTTTAAACATATATA
>JAJOOR010012850.1:0-37687 GCA_036250505.1 Solanum acaule
ACCCACCACCCAAGCCACCCGTCAATTTTTTTTTATGCCACTCCAACCCCTACCCCCAACCGTTTACGCCACCCCTACCCCTACCCCTACCCCAGCCATCCCCCAACCACCATCCCCGCCAATCTTTTTTAAAATTATTCCTAAAAAATAATTCAATTTTTTAAAATTTCATTTTTTACGCCACCGGGTCAGAAATTATTTTCTAAAGAGTATTTTCTAGTCTCAACCCAAAAATAAAAGTTATTTTCTAGAAAATATTTTTTCATTTACCAACCAAACACTAAAAATTATTTTCTATTGACCAACCAAACATAAGAAAATAAGTTAGAAATACACTTGTTTTCCAAGAAAACATTTTCTAGGAAAACATTTCCTTCCTAGCAAACACACCCCTTATCTCTATCTTATGGAAATAGAGAAATTGTTTCTAAAAGGCCGTCAACTCAGGAAGGGTACTTTGTAGTTAACTTATAAAAAATTTACCATCTCATAATTTTTTTTTTCTAATAATAAGATTTGATTCACATGATTATATGACGTTTTCAATTTTAAATAAATTGTACATAAAAAAATCGAACATTTTTTTCGATTGTGCATGTGAGTTTTGGTTATTTGTTGAATCATTAAGTTATTGATTGTTAGTTGTTTTAAGCATGTTAATGTCCACCACATTTTTTGTAAATATTAGTCGATATTGTCGGTACCCACACTGTCTTGTCTAATAAGAAAAATAAAAATAACGGACTCTGTTTAGGATATAATTTCTTAAATATTGTGTTTGTGATTTATGAGTCTTAAAAGTATTGCAGATAATGTACACCAACTGTGTTTAATTACATATTATGATGGTGTCTGTTACTGCAATTGATTCTGGTGATCTTTATTAATCTATAAGATGTGTGCTTAATTAGCCTTTTTAAGCATAATGTCTTTTATTCTTTTACTTCTAGAAGTTGATGAATAATGATTCAATTAATAGTTGACTAGTGGTTCCACGCTACTACCAATTTTCTTTTTTTGTGATCGAGGGATGACCCGTGAATAACTAGAGGAATGGAAGAAATAATGTTGGATTTCTATCTTAAAATATCTTCACTTGGACGACCTTTTTAAATAATCTTTTTGGGTTTGCCAGAGCAAAAGTTAAAATAGTTATTGATTATTGGAACTCTGTTATGTATGATAAAAATGATTAGGCATAATACATAAATGTGTTCTTCAACTTGGTTTTAGTTAATATCTATGTCTTTCAATTTTTGGTGTGTATAAGTGACACTTCAACTTGTATAAAATTGAACATATATACATATTCTTCTTACGTGGTGTTCTACATGGTAATTTTGTGTCTTATACAGGGGCGGCTCAAACCCGTTGGTGGCCTAAGGCCAAAATCAAATTAGAGGCCTTAAAAAAATTTTAAAAATTATAAATTTAAAATATAAACTATCAATAGAACAAGTAAATTCTTAAGCTTTGAATAAAAGAGATGTAAGATTAGAAAAGAGAAAGTCAGAAAAAATAGAAGATAGGAAGAGAGGAGGATAGAATACATAAAAATAAAATTAAAAAAATAATAAGGTAAAAAAAAAAAAACTTGTACATTAAAAAAAAAGTACACAACTTTTTATTGGAAAGAATAAAAAGTAATTGTCATATCTATCACTTCATTATTGCCATTTGCATTTGTTGTCTTAGTTCTAATTTTTTTTTAGTTTAATCCTACCTAATTAACTAAAAAATGGTGCCTCCTAAAATTGGGGGCCTAAGGCCAATGACTTTTTTTTAACCCTTACCAGCCGCCCCTGGTCTTATATGACATTCCTACGTCTATTATGTCACCTAGGACGCGTGTGACTACTTGTTCAATTTTATATAAATTTAAGTCTCTACTCATGCACACCCAAAGTCAGAGGGCATGAACATCAACTGAAGCCAAGTCAAATGACATATTTATGTATTATGTCATTATATACTCCCTCCGTCCCTTTTTACTTGTCAAAATTGGCTTAGCATGCCTATTAAGAAAATAATGATTGAGTTAGTGAGTTTACCATTTTACCCATGTTAATTGATAGAGTCTTAAACATATTTACTCACTACATTTTTCAAAGACATTAACTCAATATTAATAAATTATGGGTATAATAAGAAGAAAAAAGTTGTCGTTCCTTGATTTGTTAAAAATGACAACTAAAATGGAAAATCAAATTAGAAAATATTTGACAAGTAAATAGAGATGGAGGGAATATAACTCAATGGAAGAATTTCTTTAATTGTGAAGATAAACTCATAATTAGTTTGCTCAATCAAAAGAAAAATTGCTAATTATTAGAGCCATGATTGTAACGAACAAAATTATATAAAGAATCTCTTGTTGAAATTGTTAAATCATACACTAATTCCTTTGTGTATTTATTTCAATCAATACTAGAACGAAATCAATGATATAATTAGGGGGTTGTCACTTGTCATGTCATTACTTAGCCACCGTCATTTTTTATCTTTTCTTTTACATTTTAGAGTAGTCTCGACTCACTTTTTTCAAAAAAAGAGAAAATAAGAGAGCTTAAAATAAGTACATGTTTATTTTGTCTTTGTTTAAAAAATGTTTTAACCAAATTCTTATCAATCTACTAATTAGGGTGTTAATTAGGGTTACAAAATTGAACCAAAAACCGAATCAAACCACAAATTGAGTCAAATAAAAAAAATTCTGACTAGTGATTTGGTTTGACTTGGTTTGATTTGGTATTGAAAAAACCCCCAACTATATTTGGATTGGTTTGGTTTTAACTAAAAAAAATCAAACTGAGATCAAACCAACCCGACATTATATATATAATTTTAAAATTTTATTTTATGCATAAAAATATTTACTTTGATATAATTTTTAAATATTTCTTATATTTTTTCATAGTTTTTATCTTTTAATATATTATTTCAAGTTTGAAACATAGAATTCTAATGGGTCCAATAAATATTATAGTCCACAGATGTTGGTAATTATAGTAAAGCTTAAATCAAAATCAAATTAATACTAATCAAATTATAATAAAGCTTGAATCTTTGTTCTTTAGTTTTATATTGGTTTAGACAATTAAACTAGATAATCTAAGTTTGATTTCCTTTAATATTTAGTCATGTAACTAATACTTATTAAACTTATTTTAGCATAATTTAGTACTTTTAAATTATGATCATTTTCATTATGACTTGTTAATTTGCAATATTTTTTTTACGCGATTTCATCATTATTTTTTTTGTTGGATATTTTAGTGTCATTAATCATATCATATTTTGTGTTATTTTCTTAAGAAACACATTAGATAGTTGTATTTTGGTAGGACTAAAGAAATATTTGAAGTACAAGTAAATTATATGTTTGTATGAATACATTACCGGAAAAATCTGAAAAAACCCGAAAATCCGAAAAAGCTGGAAAAATTCGAAAAAACCCGAGGTTGAAAAAACAGAGTTTTATTGGTTTGGTTTGGTTTATAAATTAAAAAATCCGACACAAATGGTTTGGTTTGATATTTGAAAAATCCGAACTAACCCGGTCATGTACACCCCTAGTGTTAATGGTTGAGTGGATTTTCTCTAAAAGGAAATTAAACCAATTAAGTCAATTTTTGAAATATTTAAATTAAATCAATTTTTCATGGCTTTAGTTTTGTTATATAATTTTTTTTGTCAATTTTTGAAATATTTTAATTAAATTGATTAAGTCATTTTTTCATAAAATATTATGAAAATATACTTTCAAGCAGAAACATTAGGTTGAATATATTCCGACATAATAATATCAAATTGTCACAATTTGAAAATTCGAGTCATGATGATACCTACCAAAATCCATAGTAGCCCGAAACAATAAGTGATGGATCTAGTGGGTGGAAGCCTCAAATCAACAGAAAATAACAACATATTAAGGAAATAAACAACGAAGAGAAGAAATGACATAACTAAATACAACAATACAAGATCCAATTCCATAACTAGGTAGACAATGGTACAAAACTAGTAAAACGAGTACATACCCCAAAATAAGCAAAATAACTATAGACTTGTCTCGAATATAAAAGACTAGCCAAAAACTATAAACAAATAGAGATGAGTCAAACTAGAACGCCATCAGTTCACCCTCAATCTCCAAAATGTCTCAACTGCTATACACTAGATCAATGTTGTAGGTTAGTGCTCAAATCTACATTAAGGAAAAATAGATGCAGAGTATAGCATGAGTACCAAAACAACATGCATCCAATAGACATCTTAGGCCGACTGAACTTGGAAAGTAAATACATAATGTAAAGCGATTAGTAAAAAGGTATCAATGAGGCAACATAAAGGAACAATAACCATAAGTTTAACCATGTGCCTCAATAATCCTACACAAAGAAGAAAGATAAAGTAAATTAGCTTAAACTAATTAGACCCCATAAGCCGAGAAGGTACACCATGCACAATTGAAATGAAAACAATCCAAGCATACCCCATAAGCCCGATGAGTACCCAAAAGAGCTAAACCAACTCCTAGTTAATACTAGATATATCCCAAGACTAGAGAGACCGAAACCCAGACTCGAAAAGTGATTAAGACACTCTAAAGAACCCAATAAGACCATGCTATCGTGACTCAAACCTAATGAATAGAAATGCGTTAGGACTCAAACCGTTGCTAATAGGTCGAGGTCGGTCAGGACTCGAACCCGACTAAGTCACTTTAGAAGAATCCCAATTCTACTAGTTTGCCATCATAACAGGAGTACTATTGATTGGAACCCAACCCCGGAGTCACAAAAGGCTCACACCTAGCTCAATAACCCAAGCCTGACCCTAGATAGAAAAATAAGGCCTAAACTCACAATTGAATAACACTAAGACGAAACCATAGTATGGATAAGAATTTATAAGGGAAGATTTGTCCTCGAGCTAAGGATTCACACTATCAAACTTAAGTCTGCTTCATCAGTCTACAGGGAACTAGAACCGTCCTAACCAACGTTGGAGAATTTTCAAAGGCAAAATGGCTCCAATTAGCAATTCTAAGGCAATCATAGCTTAAGCCTAGCCTAAGACCAAGAACAAGCTATAATTAACAATACAACATGCATGCATCTCAACAAAATAAGATAGACATCGAAAACAAGGCAAAGGCATGCTAATTTCCCTGAAAATACCCAAAAATAGGCTAAGATAGGAATATTATCATTTAATTGAAAATCATGCTAAAAACCCTCCCAAAACCAAATAAACATTACATATATACCATCACAAGCACAATTTAAATTTGGTAAGTCATAACCTACCTTGACGCCGATCACGTGTGCTCCAAAGTCTTCCTACCTAAAGTTTTACCCTTTCAAATTGCCTCCAATCACTGCCACACTATCAAACTAATGATCACAACGTCAATACGATCGTTTAGATACCCAATTTGCAACAATAAACAATTGGGACTAAAACAAATCGAAAAGGACATTGTGGGACCTACACAAGAATTCCAAAATTGACTCTGTCAATAGATCCTAACTAGCTCAAGGAAATCGTGTCCCAAAAACGAACAATCTGAGATTTAAATTGACTCAAAACAGATCATGCACCAATTTTGAGAATTCACCATTTAAGGATTAGAATGAAGGAAAAATGAAGGGAACTTACGGGTTTAACGCGTGAACTATGAGCCTATCAATGTCCCGTCGCACTGTCCCAAAAATTCCCAACTATGCACATCAATTGATTCTTAATTTTGAGCTCCCAAATCTGTCTATGGAGTATGTATAGTAAAATGGAGTTTCTGAAAATGAGACTAAGCTAACATATTGTCACCCACTTACTTATTGCGATCGCAAGACCTAAAGGTCGCGGTATGGTAAATTAATGACTGGGTCTATAGATCCTTAATTACGATTGCATGAGTCAAAAGGTGATTGAACTGTCGGTCCTAACAAGTAATTAATGACTCAGGGTTCCTACAGAAAAACTTTAAAATGTGAAAATACAAGATACAGAAAAAATAACCTAGCGGGTCATTACACAAATCAATTACTCTTAGAGAAAAGAAGGAATATATTGAAATATTATACTCCCTTCATCTCATTTTATGCGACACCTATTCTTTTTAGTTCATCCCAAAAAAATGTCACCTTATTATAATTAGAAATAATTTAATTTTAAAATTTTCTTTTCTCTTAATGAGATGATTTTCAACCACACAAATATCTAAGAATTATTTTAAACCACAAGTTTCAAATGTCTTCCTTATTTTCCTACCCACTATGTCAAATAAAAGAGTGCCAAATAAAATGGGATGGATGAAGTATATATATATATACACACATCTAATCTAGTTATATATGTAGTTTCTTTTAAAAAATCACATGAATTATCAAAATATTTAGACATGATAGATTTGTATACCTTTGATTGTTGTAGCGGAATGAAATTCACGAACCGAATAAGTTTCTCCAAATCCTTCTTTGTATCACTAGAAAACAAATATAATGCTTCACAAATGTCCTTTAGTTGGATGTCTTGATATCAATGATTCAACAATATTTCACTGCTATCATTCTTCTTTTGTTTTTGTGTTCTTCTTTTTCTTTCTTCTGAGGAGCGTTCTTTTCAACACTCAAAAAATAAGAGAAGTTTATTTACGGTGGAGCAGTTACTATGTAAATGTTCCAACCTTTTTTAAAAACTTGTTCTTATCTCTTTTTTTTTTAGAAAATAACTTCAGGTTGGGTTGGGTCGGTTCACATGGGCGATTCGTGATCCATGACCCAAAACATATATCTCCCACTTTGCACATGATGGAAAAGATCCAAGTCAATACAATATCAACTAGACACACAATTCATACGAAAAATAGTTCGTGTGACCTGTGAGCATCAAGAGCGTACCTTTAAGGTTTTACAAGCCCCACATAGGAATCCAATCACATGTGGAAGGAATTCACTACTTATATGAGAATAATATTACTCACAATACCCAAACTTCATCCACTACTTTAGTAGTTACTTATTTGATCCCTCATCCTCTTTAAAAAGGTGAACTCGAGTTCATGTTTAAATTTATATACACAATTACACTCAAATGTAATAGCTGACTTATGTATATGAGTATAATTATTCATTTTTAATTATCTTCCCTTTCTACTCAAATCTATCTATTCCAAATCGTGTGCTTTCCTAGACATGCATGTCAAATCACTCATGGCTATTAGTAACATGCTAAAGTAGCAATATTGATCAAAACTTCAAGAAACAGTAAAATGTCAGGGTATTCCAATGAAAAGTTAATTTAACTTTTCGGGGTCTCACACAATTAAGAAGCAGGGAACCATTCTCTCATTAACCCATTGATCGCTTAACACACGCGGTATGAAACACGTTCTACGATGTTTGCACCTTATGTTGGTGCATGTGTCTCATTCTTTTAATTATCCAACATCATACAAACTTTAGTCTAGACACCTCTAGATGTCTAACCCGAGTTTCTCTCTTTAGTGATCTTCAAACTCATCTTCTTAGATAGACTCTTGATTGGTTTATAAAACAATTTATAACATGGTAGTGAAAATTATCTCTTCATGTTCTTCGATGTAAGAGGCGATTGCTCGTGTGAGAGAGTCAATCTCGTGACTTGTCTGTCACATTTTATTTCTAATATCATTATCACATGAATATGAGATATGATTATAAATTTAAAATAGTCATATATTGATTAGAATATTATACTCCCTCTGTCCCAATTTATGTGACTTACTTTCATTTTTAGTCAGTCCCAAAAAGAATGACATATTTCTATATTAAGTAACAATTCAACTATAAAATGTCTATTTTACCCTTAGTGAAATGATTTATAGCCACACAAATTTCTATCATTCATTTTGGACCACAAGTTTTAAAAGTCTTCCTTTCTTTCTTAAACTCCGTGCCGAGTCAAACTACCTCACATAAAATGGGACAGAAGGAGTAACAATCAAGTTATTTTACAATACATAAAAATTATCATGCCCTATGCAAATCTAGAGCCTTAATATGTTTCTCAAACAAGTCTCTAGATATCGCTTTTGTAAAAGGATCAGCTATCATTTCACGAGTAGGAATTTATAGCAAAGTTATTTCACTTGCTACTATATCTCTACAAAGTTGTACTTGATGTCAATGTGTTTAGTTTTTCCATGATACTTAGGATTATTCGTGTATGCGATAGCTGCTTGACTATCACAATATAGAATCACGGGATCCTTAGAATTCTTTGCAATATTCAAATGCTCAAAGAATCTCTTTAACCATACAATTTCTTGAACTGCAGATAGATATTCCATGAATTCAGATTCCATGGTTGAAAGAGCTATGCAAGTTTGTTTCTTACTTTTCCATGAAATAACACCACTATTAAGTAAGAAAGCATAACCGGAGGTTGATTTTCTATCACACCGGTCACCAGCACAATCAACATCTATATAATCTCTTATGAATAATAATGATTTGTACGTAGTTCCCTTCAGGTATCGAAATATTCTCTTTACTGCTTTTCAAAGATCTCTTCCAGGATTGGATTGATACCACCTAACTAGATTCACGGAATAACAAATGTCTAGGTGAGTACACATCATAACATACATCAAACTTCTGACATCACTAGAATATGAAACTCGAGACATGTCTTCTTTTTTCGTCTTTGGATACATTTCAAGGCTTAAAGTTCACCCCTTACTACAAGTATCCATGGATTTGCAACTATTCATTCGAAAATGTTCAAATATTTTCTTTATATAAGTTTTTTGAGATAAACTCAAATATTTCTTGGAACAATCTCTTTGGATCTAACACCCAATATATAGCATGCTACACCCATATCTTTAATATCAAATGATTTGAAAATCCATGACTTGATAGTTTTCACATACTTCAAATTATTTCCAACTAATAATATTTCATCTACGTAAAGAGAAAGAATTACAAAATTTCCATTGAAAAATTCCAAATAGATACAATGGTCTTCATCGATCATGGTGAAATCAAATGGTATCACCTCCTTATGAAATCTCAGGTACCCCTACCTTGAAGATTGCTTTAGGCAATAAATTAGTCTTTTCAATTTACAAACTTTCTTTTCTTGACCTTTAACAATGAAACCTACTGATTGTTCCATGTAGATTTCCTCATTTAATTCTCCATTGAGAAAAGCGGTCTTCACATCCATTTGGTGTAATTCTAGATCTAAGCTTGCAACAATAGCTAAAAGTAATTGTATGCAAGTAAACTTTACAACTGGTGAAGAGGTTTTCTCATAGTCTATTCCAACTTCTTGAGTAAAATCTTTTGCCACCAATCGTGTTTTGTGTCTTTCTGTTGACCCATCCGATTTTCATTTAACTTTGAGAATTCATTTATTACTAATAGTTTTACGTTCCTTAGGAAGGTCAACTAGATCCTAACTTTGTTGGTTTTCATGGACTCTAATTATTCTTTCATCACTTTTAACCATTTATTCTTTTTAGGACTCGATAAAGCCTCAGTTACAGAAATAGGTTCATTCAATTCTGTAGGAGATACCAAGAAAACATAATGATCAATCTCATAAGATCGTTTAGGTACACCTTTAATTGTACTCTTACATAATTAAAGTTTAGATTTCTCTATAGGATTTTGGGATTCATAACTCCCACTTGGATCAGAAATCATTTCTTGATCCATTGAGTTATAAAGTGTTCTTGACAACATTACCTGATCTTTTGAATTCAACATTTCTTATAGAGCCTCACCTTAATCTATTTCATCCTTTTTGGGAAAATCATTTTCCAAATTTGACATTTCTTGATACAATTTCAGTAGTACTTTCATCCTCCAATTCATCAATGAACACATATCTTTTGGAGTGTTCTAAGAATCTTATAAATGTATTTTCTTTCCTTTCGGACTTAGTTTACCAAACTCATCAAAATGATCTTTAATATATGCAGCACAACCCCAAGGTCGTATATAGTTCAGGTTTGTTTTATGACTAGTCTAAACTTCATAAGGAGTCAAAGATGGTGATTTAGAAGGCAACTTATTCAATATGTATGCCACAATCAATAATGCATCTCCCCAGAAAGAGATTGACAAATTTTCCTGCACCATCATTGACCTAGTCATGTCCAATAATGTTTTATTCCTTCTTTTAGCTACACCATTTTGTTGAGGTGTATAAGGAGTAGTTAAGTATCTGATAATACCCTTCAATACATAATTCTTCAAATTATTTTGATAAATATTCACGTCCTTTATACTTTTATCTAATTAATTTTCAACTTCATTCATATTTATTTTAAAGCACTCAAGTGCTTCAGGATTTATGAGAAATCAAATAGACACAGCACGTGAATCATCAATAAATGTAATGAAGTATGTAGCACCAGACCTTTCCCTAATATTCATTGGACCACAAATATCAGAATGAATTAGTTGAATTGGGAACTCTGCCTCTTTAGCCTTTCCAAATGGTTTACGCATAATCTTTCAGAAAGACAATTTTCACAAGTTGACATATCAATTTTAGTGAAAGAACCTAAATTCCCTTATTTTGCCAACCTGTTCATTTGATCTTTCCATATATGACCTAATCTTGCATATCATGTAATAACATCAATATCATTGTAACTTCAATAACATGCCATTACACAACGGTCAACATAATAGTCATAAGTTGAAGGATTACTATCTAAAACGATAAAACAATCATAACGAAGTCCCAAACCATATAAAACATTAACTAGAGTTATACTAACACCATTACGACTAAAAAAGAAATCAAAACCAACGTCTAAAAGAACATACATAAATACTAACTTTTATTGAATCTCTGGAGCATATAGGACATCATGATTTAGATGAGACTTGACGAAACTCCATAAATGCTTCTCTATCTCGACTCACGTGGTTGGTGGATTCTCAGTCTACAATCCACACATGATAAGATTCAGTTTGTAAAGAAGTGTTAGAAACATATGTAGCACTTAGAGATGTGTTTAGAAATGCTACATTTTTTTGGCTTAGTACATTCATGAGTAAAATGCCCCATCACTTGGCAATTGTAGAGCTTCATTTCGCTCTTGTCTTTCTTCTTGAAAAATCATTTTCCTATCTTGAAATTTTGATTCTTCTTTTTCTTAGAGGGTCCTTCGCCCTTCTTTTCGTCTTCTTCTTTTTCTAAGAGGGTCCTTCGCCCTTCTCTTTGTCTTTCCCATTTCTTTTCCAATTCTTCTTGCGCTTGAAGGTTAAAGATTTGCTACCACTTGTCTGTGCCACAAAGGCATTAGAAGAAACTTTAGCAGCACCAAGGCATTCATCTTCAAGTTCAATATGGCGGGCAACATCAAAAAAGATTTTGATGCTATCATTATGGGTTAAGTTAATCTTGAAATGTTTCCAATTATTGAGAAGAGACCGAATCACTGCCTGAACTTGTTGCTTATCTGAAAGAATATGACCATCACTCTTGAATTGAGCTATCAAGTTTGACATCATCTAAGGTGTTGTTTAATATTTTGATCATGACGCTTCTTGTAAGTATCAAATTTGATAGTCAACTGTCGGAGGTGGGTCACAGACGTACCCCAATACGTTTCTCGCATATATGCCCACATAGCATGAGCAGGAGGGAATTTCTCACATTCATGTATGAGGTCATCAACCACAAAACTAACTATTATTCCATGTGAAGTGGAATTAGCCTTTCTCCAAGCGTTATAAGCTTCAAGATCCCTTTTGTGCTGTGCAATGTTACCCTCTTCAGGTTGATTCAAAACATGATATATACCTTCAAGAGCATTTTGCTCTTCCAATACATACCATATTTAGGATTTTAAATGTCGTAATTGTCACTATTCAGTTTTTCACCTTTGTTTAAATCAACAATGATGCTTTTTGATGTCATGTCTGTTTTGAGATATAATAACATAGGAATCTTAGTCATTTATACATGTGACATACACATTCAAGAAAATTAATTCTCATAAAGGTTTCAAATTTAATATAAGATCGAAAAGACACTTAAGCATCCAATCATCATTTACAAACTAAAAATTCAACCAAAATTCAAGACTAATTTCTTAACGTGTATATCAATATATTGAAGACTTTCATAACATGGATTTTTAAGTCTAATAACATATATTGAGAAAAAAAAACAAACTACATAATTTATATATTTGAAATCAAATAAGCAATAACAAGTTACAAGTCATTTAAAGACTAGAATCCTCCCACAAGTCTTCAAAACAATAAATATACACCCTAAAAGGCTGACTAGGTCAAATCTCATGATAAACATCAATTAATCTACTACTCCAAGGTTCACGATGAGCATCTGTTAAATAAGCTAAAACTTTTCAATCCAAATTTTCCTCATAATAAGCTATTTCAGCCCATTTTAAATTTAAAAAAAATGAATAAAATCACACGCTGAAATATTAGAGGACATCTTCAAAGACTTAAGCTTTTAAAAATCCTTTTCTTTTTTTCTTTGAATAGCTCTTTGATTTCTTAACAAATTATTTTTCGCCCTTGAAATACCAATATGTGTAATTTCTCACCCTTAGAAACATTTCCTACGACAATGTGCTCTTTTACATTGTCCCTTTGATCGACTTTGAGAACTCCCACTTGGAGTAATTCAAATTTATTTTTGTTCAGCCATGTCTGAAATAGGAACAAGAAAACAATGAGAATGGTTGTACCATACAGTCATTTGTAGAAGATGAAAATATATTTAAGGAACTTAAGTACTAAACGAATTTATCAAGACCAAATAAATCTTTTATCTAAATCATAATGTATATAGTCAAATATCAACATATGATTTTGAAATAAATAAATATAAAGTCTACAACTCAAAAGATTTTGACTAGATTTAAAAAAATTAATTGTATAAATTTCACATGTTTTGAATAAGAAAACTTTTTTAATTCCTATCCATTGTACAAGTACAATATTTACTACCTTAAGGGGTTGTTTGATAGAGTGTACTAGCAAAAATAATGTATGCATTAGCTCTATGTATTAATAGTCCCTTGTTTGGTACACTTTTTCATTCTATGTATAACTAATGCAAGCATTCGTTACACACTCTGTTTGCAACAAATTTTAAAGTGACATAAAATAAATTGCAATCACAAATAAAATATAAAAAATATATGATTTTATTGATAAAGATTGTGAGTACATATCTGTTGATCCATTGATTCTTCTCTCATAGATTTATCTATGATTCGAGGGCCATTAATGGCGTATCTCTCAAATTGGGATGATTTAAATTTGATCTCTTTAGGAATATTCCATGAATTTGTGGAATATTTGAGATGTCTTTTCAAGGGAATATAGTAACCTTTATATAGGCATGAACTAGGGCTTCAGGTTGAGTAGCATCCAAAAATCCTAGTTGGATTTGAACACACCTTGTAGAGTCCCAACTCGAATTGAGCACGTCTTGTAGAGTCCCAACAAAATTTTAATGTCTACAAATGCCCCTTGCTTCAAGGCTTGTCAGAGTGTAGACTTGTTGAAAATGAAAGACGAGGCTTGACGTACTCATTCTTCCACCTTTGTAGGTTCATATTTGCAGATTTGATTTATGAGAGAAGAGATGAAAGGCAAATTTGGTCCCACTGGGCATGCCAATTTGTTTGCAACAAATTTTAAAGTGTCAAAATAAATTGCAATTACAAATAAAATAGGAAGAAACATGATTTTATTTATCAAGATTGTGAGTACAAATCTATTGATCCTTGATTCTTCTCTCATAAGATTTTCCATGATTCGAGGGTCGTTAGTGGCGTATTTCTCGAATTAGGATGATTTGAATTTGATCTCTTTATGAATATTTCCTGAATTTGTGGAATATTCGAGATTTCGTTTTCTAAAGAATATAATACCCTTTATATAGACATGAATTAGGGTTTAGGGTTGAGTAGCCTCTGAGAATCCTAGTTGGAATTGAACACACCTTGTAGAGTCCCAACTCGAATTGAGCACATCTTGTAGAGTCGCAATAAAATTTTAATGTCTACACACTCTATTGTGTATTGAGGAGTGTATTACTAATACCATGGATTTCTAGGTATTAGTAATACAAAGGGTTTAATGCATGAATTAGCATCGTTAAGACCCCAATTACCCTTCAAAAGTACTTTTACATTTTTCCACCATAATTTTGGAGGATATTTTTGTAAATAAATATTTTTATGCAATGCATATTATTTTTAATAAACCAAACCAAACAATGCATAAGAAATAATCTATGCATAACTAATACAAGCGTTACTAATGTAAGTATTACTAATACACTCTATTGAGCATTATTTTTATACACTCTACCAAACGACCCCTAAGTTAATAGGAACGAATGTCACATAATATGACAAAAAAATATTTAAATGAATATAAATATCTAGTAAAAACAAGGCAACTCACAATTTTTCTTAAAAGTCTATGGCTCCCATAGTACTATAATAAATACATATGTACTTGTTTTTTAATTCTAAAAGGACACTGCATTTAAAGCCTTTTACTTTTTTTTGATCTTTTACCATAAAGAAAGTACAAGAACCCAACTTTCTAAAATAAAGGGAAAAAAGATAAATATATCCTCGAACTATCATAAATGGTATGTATATACCCTCCGTCATACTTTTGGGACATTGGTACCCCTGCCGTCCAAAAACTAGATCATATACACCCTTTATAATAACGGACATATGTCATAATCTTATCCACCGACCTGATATTTATTAAATATTGGATCGACGGATAAGATTGTGCGGCGTGTCCCTATTTAGTCTTCCGTTATAGTGAAGGACATATATGCTCTAGTTTTTGGACGGCAGGGGCACCAATGTCCCAAAAGTATGAATGAGGGTATGTGCATACCATTTGCGATAGTTTGAGGGTATATTTGTCCTTTTCCCCTAAAATAAATAAATTAACAGGTACAAGGTCATTCAATATACACAACACTCCTTTTCACTTCACAACTCTATTCTTATTCAACTTTTCATCTTATTTTTAGATTAAAAAATTCCATGAAGAACGAAGAAAAAAAAAATACTACTACTAGAATAGAAGAATAATGGAAAGAAAAAAAATTGACACCTTCCTTCTTCTCTAAAACAATTGAAAAAATAATAATTCCTATCACCTTTTGTTTCCCCAACACAAAAAACAAATACTTCATCATTAGAAACATGAATAATCAAAGGTATGTTCTTAGATCTACAATCAGATTCAAATTTTTTCTTCTAACAGGTGAGTACGAATTAACCATAATTTTATTTAAAAAAAATACTGATCTTCATATAAATATTCTTGACACAAGATTTTTATAACACATGTAATCATCGAGCAATTAACGATGACTCTGATGCCATTGATAGATTTAAACAAAATTTGGTACATGATTTGTGTACCTTTGATTGTTGTAGCAGAATGAAATCCATGAATCGAATAATTTGCTCCAAATCCTTCTTTGTATCACTAGGAAACAAAGATAATGTTTCACAAACTAAATGTCCTTTTATTGGATGTTTTGATGTTAATGATTCAAGAAGATTTCAATGCTATTGTTTTTCTTTTATTTTTGTGTTCTTGTTTTTCTCTCTTCCAAGGAGCGTTCTTTTCAACAATCAAAAAATTAGAGAAGTTTATTTACGGTGAAGCAGTTACTATGTAACTGTTCCCACTTTTTTTTTAAACTTGTTCTCAATTTTTTTTGAAAATAAATTTGAATTGGGTCGGATCAGTCCACATGGGCGATCCATGATCCACGACCCAAAACCTACAAGTCTTTTACTAGGAGTATAATAAAATGTCTTAAGATGATTTTTTGTGCAAAATAATTAAAAAGATCTCGTCGAGATATACCAAAATATCTAGATGATAATCGAAACAAACAATAATGAATAATTTAAGGACTCAAAGACAAGCTACTTAAAACATGACAGATATTAAAATAAAAATTACAAATTTAACTAAAAAGTAAAATCAAAGAAATGAATTTCTTATAAAAGGTAAACACCTAGATTACGAACTAAAAGTGCAAAAAATTAATATGTACGGTTAAATATTACAAATTTTGTCAAAAACTACGCATATATGCGTACAATTATAATTTTTAAATAGGTATTTTTATAGTCTGTTTGATTCAGTGGTCTCAATTATTTTTTCTTAAAACTAAAATCAAACAAAATTATATTGATTTTTAAATTTTGAAATTAAACTAAACCAAAAAGTATTGATTTATTCATCAGTTTGATTTTAATTTTCATAAAACCCATACTACTAACAATTTATTCAAGAAGATGTATCAAATTATATGATCTTAAATATGACTTAATAAGAATTCTAAACTTAATAAATGATGTCGTATAAGTTTAAAAAATGTTACTCAAAAACTAATCTTTTCATCGCTTACTTCTAGGTAGGGGTGTGTAAAAACCTGTCACGATCCAAAGTATACCCTAGGTGTAACATGGTGTATAGGATCCTGAGAGGTCCTACACAAGACACTAATGTCACGACCTGAGTCTACACCCTGGAAGCGACACGGCGTACAACACTCCGGAGAGCCTCATACAAGCCTCATAGCATTCATAACATTCGATATAAGGAAAATGGTACGGAATTAAAACTTATTTAAATCCATACAATTGAAAATACTCATTTAAAACAGTGGAAGTCTATTGTCTCATGGCCATCTAAAACAATATCTCGAAAATAAAAGTAGGGTCACAGCCCTTTACAATCGAAAGTCTAACATATGTCTATTACATGAAAGAAATGGAACATCAAAAGTACTTGTCCTCGATCTATGAGGACATACCACTTAGCCTTGGAAGAATCTCAATCCAAGCTCTTGAACTAGAGAGAAAACAACTCACTTGCTAGAACCTACACTTGTAGTAAAATAAGAGAAACGAATGGGTTAGCACAATTAAGTACTAAGTATGATAGGCATGCAAAAACTATGCTTAAAACACACATTTTATTTGAAAGTCATGCTTTATGCCAATTTGTGAAAACTTCATGAACATAAGTGTAAGAGGCATAATATACAAACATAACCAACATACAAGTCATTTCTTCACATTAGAACATAATCAACCATATAAGACATTTCATTACATTAAGATTTCACCTCAAGTAACCCCAAGTCATACCTTGTGCAATGTATTAGCGTCCCATAGCACCATCCACACTAGATACCACATTAAGGTCACCAAAAGTGAACTTACCATTCATCCTTTCCATCTTTACACAATACTCATACATAAGAGACATAAACATTTCATAATATATAACAAGGAAGTAACTCATAATACAATCCAAGTATAGCATGCATCATTACATCAAGTACATAAGTCAACATTCTTCATTAACTTCATTAAGAGCGCCTTCATTCATTAGACATTAAACCAACATTCTCATTAGCATCATCATAAGAGCACATTCATTTCATTCAACATTACATCATAAAGAACACACCATGACTACTCTCGAAGCCTACTTGTGCAATGCATGGATGGCATCCCATACTACCACCCACACTAAGTAGTGCATTCTTGAGAAGCCATAGTTCATTAACATTCTTTGTGGGGGTAAGCCTTAACCAACATAGACCATGTGAGAAATTCATGGAATCCCGGTGTCACACTCACCGTATAAGGGATTCCTACTTGCCTAAGGTAGGACCATTACTTTTTAGCTTAGGTGGATCCACTAGCTAATATCCTATGTGGGCACATAGTTATGGGATAGGGAGATTGCTACTAGATACCCTGCCTCAACTCACGTGAAGGCATCCATCTCAAGAGATTGCTACTAGAAACCCCGCCTCAACTCACGTGAGGGCTTCCATCTCATATCACTATCCACTTGGTGCTTAGCATTATTCCCCACGGAGTACTTAACATTCATTACTTTCATTCATTGTTATGGGATAAGAGATTGTTACTAGATACCCCCGCCTCAACTCACGTGAGGGCATCCAACTCAAACCCAACATTCTTTCATTAGATAGCTCATAGATTTAAAGATGAGAATAGCCTTTCAACTAAGAATCCCCACATTGTGAGAAGGTCCTTTCACAATATGTCATTATCATTCATTGGTGTACAATTGAGAATAGCCTTTCAATCATCATTAACATAATCTTAGAAACTTCATTCATTCTTCATTCATGTGGGTGTATGTGAGAATAGCCTTTCACATATATCATCATCATTCATAAGTGTTAAATTCAGAAATAGCCTTTCAATAATAACACAATTGCATTCTAAACAAGATCATAACACTTTCATAGAGATCATACACATATACTTCACATCATAATCATACATAATCCTTCATGAAATTGCCTTCCAAGGCCATACATCAATCACAACCCAAACATCTAAGATACTACAATAGATAAGGGAATTAACATAATTCAATCACTAATTCAACATAGACATAAACAATTCAACAAACCTTTATGGTCAATCGATTCTCATTCACAATACACAACTTAAGAATTTGGGGGAAAACATGGGTTCATAGGATAAGTCATCTTAATTCATCTTTAAATCCTCAATTCATTCATAATTCAATGCAATAAAGCCTTTGGAAAATGTTTGGAATCGAACCCAGCCAAGATTGAAAACTAGGGTTTTTGGGGAAACATTGGAGACTTGAAATCAACTTTGAAATTGGCTCCTTGAAAGAAACTAAGTCAAGGATGAAGACTACCATACCTTTAGGAAGAAATCCACACGAAATTGAAGAAGAAAGCTGCCCCCTTGACCCTCACACTTGACCTTGACCTTGCTCTTCAATGGAGTTTCTAGAGAGAAGATATTTTGAGAGGTGGGTTTCTAATTTGAGGGTTTTGAAATAATGAAGTCTAAAAATGAGTTTAATACTGTTAATAGTCATAAAATACTTTAATTAACCTAAAATAACCGTCCCCAACCCTAAACTAACTAATACGCAAATTACCAAACCACCCTTTCCTTAGCCGAACCAAACCAAACGAATAGGTGCTGGACCATGGACCCCATCCACGGACCATGGATGGGACCACGGGCCGTCCTGTCCCTCCGTGGTCTGGATCAGAGGGTGGTCATTTGGGAGCTTGACCTATGGAATAGGTCCACGAGTCGTGGTTGGACCTACGGGGCGTAGGTCCCATCCGTAGGTCCAACTTTTTGGACAAAGTCTTGGTTTCTTGGGGTTAGGCTTTAGGGTCCTCCTCAAGGACCCCTAGGGTGGTCCTTGGGGAGTCGTACCTTGATGTTTAACACCTAAACCCCTCAACCATAGCTTGGGACAACATTCTACCACATGAAACCCCACCACAACTCATACACACACTAGTTAGGCTCTAGTTTCACCTATTCATTTTACGGGTCGTTACAACTAAGCATGCATCATACAAGATAATAGAATTTAAAGAATTCAACAGACAATCTTATATCATAAAGAGTTGACAAAAGCCAAAATCTAACATAAGTCTCAAAGCCATCTAATACATCATAAGGAAAGTGATTGAAACATAACCTATACATCACATACAAAGTCTGAAAGCTGAAATACAGAAAATAAGAAAAGAGACTCGATCCTCGGATCATGATGAGTCATCAATCTTCAAAAGGACAAAAGGATCAACTAGCCACGAGTATGGAAAGTAACTCCGTCTGACCCTACATTAGTAAAAAAATGTAGGCAGAAGTATGCATTAGTAAATGGAATGTACTAAGTATGATATAAATGCATAAGAGTTATGAAATCATGCTAAAAAGAATTTTATATGATATGCAATGACCAAGCTAAATCATAAGATAAAAAGGGTTAGAAAACATAAATCATAATCATGGTCAATGCAAGCTAAACATCTTTAAATCACTTGAGAGATACTTTAGAAGTAACCTTAATTTGTTATTGGGGGAAGTTTTCCATCAACCGAATAGACCATGTGATCTATAACATGGAATCTGATGTCTATCCCACACCGAAAAGAGATGTCCTTACTTCCCTAAGTAAGAACCATAAACTTGAGCTAAAGTGGATCCACTAGCTAATGTCTATCTAAGACAACCTATGGTGGCACATAGTTGTGTGATAGAGAGATTTCTACTAGAAACCCGACCTCTAATAACGAGAGAGTTCCCATCTCAATATCCTTTTGGTGCTAAGCATAAATTCGACAAAATAGCCATTACTCATATTCATCTTATTATCCATGGAAAGGCACAATTTAGAACCAATCCAAGCTAAAGTTCATTTAGAATAAGTCCTAAATCTTGATTGAACTTAAGTGAGAAAACTTTTCAACCCTATGAATCCTTTATGTAAGAATAACCTTTCACAACAACAACAACAACAAACAACAAGATCGATGCTTTACTCTCAAAGCAACCTTAAATCAATTACATCAATTTCATAAAAAAAACATGCATATCTTCATAAATTCATCTTCCATAATTCATAAGCTTAATCATGTGTTCATGGTCCAAAATTCATAGGTCATGCATGGATTCATATGGTTTCAAATTAAAAACATACAATTACTTGAATTCATGCATAAATGATAGAAAATAATCAATTGAATCATAATTGTAAAGAAGTCATGAAGATTGAATAAAACCCTAACTTTGATTGGAGAATCCAACTTGTAAAATTGGAGAATTTAGGAACCCTATGGAGGAAAGGACTCCATAGGTTAATACTAACATACCATAGTAGACAATGCACATAATTAATGGTGAATCGGAGTTCTTCAAGCCAAACCCTAGCTTTCTCCTTCCTTAGCTCTTGAGGAGAAATTTGGGGGTGATCTCAGAGGGAATTTAGGAATTCAGGATATAAGGTTTACAATGGGTAGTTTTTATGCTTAAAGAACTTATATAGGGCTTAGGATTAGGATCAAAATGACCTAGTTTAGGCATTAGTCAATTAGGGAAAAGACCCAAAAGCTCCTAAAAATTAATTGCCGGACAGGTCTACAGGTGTGACCTATTGACCGTAGAACTTTGCACGGTCCGTACTAGTCAACCGTTGACCAAATACTGGAGCCTAAATTTTACCCAACTTTTGACGATATTAATCTATGACCCGTAGACCCCAACTGCCACAACCCAAAATACACCCTAGGCGTAACATGGTGTATTGAACCCCGAGAGGCCCTACACAAGCCACTTAGCATGTATACAAGATAATAGAAAATCAAGAGATTTTAAAAGACAATTTCAAACATAAGAGTTAATGAAATGTAGTGGAAATCTAACATAGTCTCAAAGCCATCTAGTTCATCAAGAGTGATTGAGACGTAACCTGTGCATCACATACAATACTAAAAGTAAAGACAGTAAGCAATAAAAGGTCCGGTCCTCGAAACATGAGGACTCACTAATCTTCAATCTATTAAAGTGATCCCTAGCCACGAAAATGCAAAACGGGAGTGTCAAACCCTATATTTGGAAAGAATGTAGGCTACCTACGAGACCTATCTACGACTCATAGATCAATTGACGGACCGTACTGGTCAATCATAGAAAGGGTACTGGACTTGATTTTTTTTCAAAACCTCTACCCTGGTTCTATGGTTCACTTCCTACGACCTGTAAGGCTTCCTATGGTCCGTAGGTTAGACCCGTAAAACCAGTCCTCAGACAGATTTATGCACTACCATTCTTCTTTCGACTTTCTAACATCCAAGATGTTACAATATCTCCCTCTTGGAAACATTTATCCTCGAATGGGACTCAAGCTGGCGTGAATAGACTAGGAGAGAAACTAAATGCCCAAAATGCAATTACATAAATTGACAATTCTGAAGAGAAAAATTGACTCAAAGCTAATTCATATTCAAAACATCATTTCATGAGGCATACATGCAGCTCCTACACAAATGCACATAAACATGGAAAAATCAATCAAGTTAACTCTATTTCTCAAAAAAAATCAAGTTTTCAAGAGCAGGTATGCATGAGTTAACATGAGAACAATTAAGACAAATGAAACCAATAGGATGGACCATGAGGAGCTAAATACCTCATGCTAACATAGGATTGGAGGTAAAGAGATGGGATAACGGGACATCATATCGACCTTGTCCTACCAAGTAGCATCCTCAACTAACTGATTCCTCCAAAAACTTTCATGGAAGCAACTTCTTTGTTTCTCAACTTTTGGACTTGCCGGTCTAAAATCTCAATGGAACCTCTTCATAAGAGAGATTCTCTTTAACTCCCAAACCTTCCAAGGGAACAATAGATGTTGGATCTCCAACACACTTTTTCAACAAAGATACATGAAATACCGAATGCACCGATGCTAAATCATTAGAAAAATCAAGCTCATAGGAAACCTTACCAATACGTCTCAAAATCTCATATGGGCCTACATATCGAGGACTAAGCTTCCCCTTCTTTCCAAACCTCATGACACCCTTCATAGGTGAAATTTTTAAGTAAACTCAATCATTTCTATCAAATTGAACTTTCTGCATAGTCTCCTGTACCAATTCAGGACCTATCAAAGCATCCTCACCAAATTCAAACCAACCAATAGGAGATTTACACCTCCTACCATAAAGAGCCTCAAATGGAGCCATGCCAATACTTGAGTGATAGCTATTGTTATATGCAAACTCAATCAAAGGAAAGTGATCATCCCAATTGCCCTTTAAGTCAATCACACAAGCTCTCAATATATTTTCAAAGTTTGGATAGTACGCTCCGCTTGCCCATCGGTTTGAGGATGAAAGGTTGTGATAAGCTTTACACGAGTACCAAGACTCTTTTGGAAAGATTTCCAAAATTGAGAAGTGAATTGGGTACCACGATCGGAGATAATGGATAGGGTCACTTGATGCTTATTGTGACCAATGACACTAACCTATGGTACGAGTGTCTACGATCGTCGATAATATAGTAACCCAACCAAGGGTTGGGGTCGTGTCCCAAGGGAGTGGTTTTGAGAATTAATAGAAAAATAAAATTTAGCTCTAATTAGTCGTAGCTAAAGATATTAATGATTAAAAACATAGTAAATTGACGGGGGTGACAGGAAAGTGTCAAATATCAATTAGGGTTTTGTCACAAGTAGTAGAAACAACTAAAATAACAAGAAAATCAAGTATGGGTAAGAATTCTTGGGGTGTGACTGCAATACAAGTTGAGATAAGTTGTTGGGTACATGCTTTTGATAGGAAATTTGTAAGATAATAGTGACTAGGCTAAGCTTTAAATGGAAATAAGTTCCCTCTCGGGCAACTTACCTCGTTTCAAATGCGTTCCTCTTGGACACCCATTTGCCGCATGAAGACCAGCCTACGCCTTACCCCACTCACTCTCTTGAGCTGAGTGTTAGGATATGGGACTAGGGCTTACCCTCTCGGGCTGAACTTCATGTCGGCCCACTCCTTAGGCCATCAGTCTAGTGGTCTTGGTTTCACGACCTTCCTCTCGGGCAAGCCGAAAACACATGGGTGGCTTTGTATTTGCAACTACGAACCCTTTAAATTAAACCATAACCAGTAGGTGAAATCACCATTAAACTACATCTAGCCTATCAACAAGCAAGACCCAATAATAATAACAACACATATTTGCTAAATCACACCCCAAGAATAGGGTTTTTAGCCACACATCAAGAAATAACAAAATACACCTAAAATGATAGTAAAATCAAATGGGTATAAGAAATTAAACCTTGATTTAAGCAAAGGTAGAAGAATGGAGAAGACCCACTTCCAACTTGGGAAAGATGAAATCCTTCTTTTTTCAAGTCTCCCAAAAACCCTCTCCAAACTTGAGAGAAAATATCCAAAAAGTACTACTCTATTCTGGAAATTAAAATAAATGTTCAACTCCCTAAAATTAATAAATGAGTTTAGTATTTATAGACTTCAGAAAATAGTGCTGGCGAATCATTCAGTGAGGTTAGTCGGAATCGCCGATTAGCCTGACGATTTACCCTTTGACGTAGTTCGTCGCTGTCTTGCACTAGCCTTTAGCATCGTCGTGCTCTGTGTCATTGGGCGACATAGTACTGCTTCACGAATCTGTTTGGCGGAACGCCGACTACTCCTTTCATCGCCTTTTTGATCCTGCTCCTTCAAGGCTTCGTGTATTGGAACAAAGGGCAGAGTGTGTTTCTTCGGCGAATCGCCAAGTGTGCTTGGCGATGCTCAGGCTTTAGCATCTTCGTTCTTTTCAGCCTTTTTGTTCCTTTTTGCGCCTAAGTGTCCATGCTTCCACTAAAACTTCAAATACCTGAAACTTAAGAGCTTTCATCAGATATTGAGATAAAATAAGCATTTGAGGACACTATTTCTATCAAAATAAAGCCCTAAATGAGTCCAATTTGTGGACTCATCAGCACTCCATGCAACCGAACCATCTCCCTCAAGTAAACCTTAGCATAATTTTCCGTCAAATAGAAAACCTTGATGGGAATAAAATGAGCCAATTTTTTCATACGATCCATAGTAACCCAGATTGAGTCATGTTGTCGCGGGGTGTAGGGTAAACCAATAATGAAGTCCATCTTCAAATATTTCCACTTCCAAGTAGGGATACTAATTTCTTGGGACAAACCTCCCGACTTTTGATGCTCAACTTTCACTTGTTGACAATTGGGACACTTAGCCACAAATTCCACAATATCCTTCTTTATTCTATTCCACCAATAGACCTCCCGCAAGTTATGGTACATCTTGGTGGCTCCCAGGTGAATGGAATATCGAGAACTATGTGCTTCCGATAAGATTTTCTCTCTCAAATAGTAAACATTGGGAACACAAAAATGACTTTGATATCGAAGAACACTATCTCCCCCTTGGTATAAAGACTCAACGGACTTTTTAAGCACCACTTCCTTCAACTCCACCAAAATTGGATCAAGACTTGGCTTTCACATCCGACATGAATGATGATTCTGAACCATTATGAATAATAGCACCACCTTCACTAGAACCAACCAACCGAACACCCAATCGGGTCAACCTATGAACATCACAAACCAACTCTTTTTTATCTTCCTCTACATGAGAAAAACTTCCTATTGATAGTCTACTAAGATCATCCACAATTACATTCGCCTTACTGGGGTGATAGAGAACACTCATGTTGTAATATTTCAAGAGTTATATCCATCTACGTTGGCAAAGATTTAGATCCTTTTGCTTGAACACATATTGCAAGCTCTTGTGGTTGGTAAAAACATCAACATGGACACTATACAAGTAATGTCTCCAAATCATTAAGGCAAAAACAATTGTCGCTGATTCCAAATCATAGGTAGGATAGTTCTTTTCATGGATCTTAAGTTGCATTGAAGCATAAGAAATAACTTCCCCATTTTGAATAATAACACACCCTAATCTAATCCTTCAAGCATCACAATACATAACAAATCCATCAGACCATTTCGGTAAAGTTAACACTGGAGCGGAGGTGAGACTATCTTTCAATTCTTGGAAACTCTTCTCACACGCTTCTGACCATAAGAACTTAACTTTATTTTGGGTCAATGCAGTCAATGGAGAGGTAATCAAAGAAAACCCTTCCAAGAACCTTCTATAACAACCAACCAAACCCAAAAAGCTTCCTATATCCGAAGGGGATAAAGGTCTAGGACAACTCTTAACCGCATCCATCTTCTTTTGATCTACCTCAATACCCTTGACAGAGACAATGTGACTAAGAAAAGCCATGGATCTCAACCAAAACTCACATTTAATAAACTTTGCGAAGAGTTGTTGGTCCTTGAGAACTTGCAACACAATTCTCAAATGATCGTCATGCTCACCCTTACTCCTTGAGTAAATAAAGATGTTGTCAATGAACACAATCACGAATATGTCTAGATAGTGTCTAAACACCCTATTCATCAAATCCATAAATGTTGTCAGTGCATTGGTCAAACCAAACAACATCATCAAAAACTCATAATGACCATACCAAGTCTAAAACACCATCTTTGAAATGCCATCTTCCTTCACCCTCAACTCATGATAACCTAACTGGAGGTCAATCTTAGAGAAGTAACTCGCTCTTTGAAGTTGATCAAACAAAGGATCTATCCTTAAAAAAGGATACTTATTCTTAATGGTGACTTTGTTCAATTGTTGGTAATCAATGCACGTGTGAAGGGAATCATCCTTCTTATAAACAAACAAAATTGGAGCACCCCAGGGAGAGATTCCCGATTAGATGAAATCCTTATCCAACAAATCTTTCAATTTCTCTTTTAGTTCCTTAAGTTATGTTGGAGCCATATGGTAATATATATAGGTTGCATATCTGGGAGAAGGTCAATACCAAAGTCTATTTCCTTTTCGGGAGGAACACCAGGTAGATCATCAGGAAACACTTTCGGAAATTTATTTACAATGGGGACCGACTCAAGAGTAGGGTTTTGGAATTGTATCCCTAACCTGGACAAGATAATATATGCAACCCTTAGAAATCATTCTTTTAGATTTAAGACAAGAAATAAACTGACCCTTAGGCATAAAATTTCCCCCTTCCACTCTAAGACGGGCTCATTTGGAAACTGAAACTTGACCACTTGGATTCTACATTCAATAAAAGCATAACAAGAATGGAGCCAATCCGCTCCTTCTAAGTCGGTCTAGTTAAATGGGTAGCAATGGAAACAAAATTCTTAACAAATCTAGGGTAATAGCTACAAACCCATAAAGCTCCTATCCTCAGTCATAAATCTAGGTTGGACCTAACTCTTAACTTCCTCAATCTTTTGGGGGTGCACCATCACTTGATGGTCAGGAGAGTTTTGGGAGTGTTTCCCTATTTTTGGATCTCTTATGATTGAAAGAATTGACTTTGGTCAATAAATGGAGAATCTAAAACTGTAGAACGCTTTGGTCATATCCATTAGCTCTACAAGGTCCATTTTTGGGTAAGTAGTCGTGTTTGTTTATGTACCAAAGTTTTCAGTGTGAGTTTGAGATATTAGGCGAGTTGTTGGGAGAATTTTTGCATAGGGTTAACTTTATTCAACAATCTTTGTAAACAAACTCGGATGAGAGTTCCATCAACGTTGTTAGCTCTGAAGTGTTGAGTTTATTTTAGATGAACTATAGTTTGGGTCCCAAGGTGATCGAGATGATTTTATGGTATTCTGAAAATGTAGTTTTTTTTAATTTGTGTAAGTGTTGACTTGGGTAAACATTTTATCCAGATGACTTGTGTTGGAAGTTTCATTATTTTTGTTGAGTCCAAAATGTTGAATTTAGTGGGGTAGGATAGTTTATTTGCGTGAAAGGGGTTTAAAACAAATTTTGAACCCCTGTTGGAGCATTTCCTCAACTCTAAGTTGAGGTGATGCAGATTTTATAGGTGCACCCTGCATTTTCTCATGTGCTTGGAGTCGCATTCATGAAGGCCAATTAAATGGTCTTCATGATTGCAAGCTTGGCACTTCGATCGTGAAGACCGACTTCCTTGGTCAGCATAGTCGTGAACGTTGGCAATTATGGTCACAATGAAGGGTTAGTGGACCCGGTCAATGCATCATGACCCTTAAAACGTTAAAGAAAGTGTAAGAATATGGTTTTTGTGGCCATGTAATGACACGACATTAATTTCGTTCGAGGCTGGATATCCATTTCGGTATTCAATTATCGAAGTCATACAACTTTCACTGAAGGAAAAAGTTTGTACGTTTAGAAATACATGTTTCATGAGTTTTTGTCTAATATTAATATTCTTTGATAAACTTCCGCAAAAAAACACTAACATTTATACTTGAAAATATATTGTCATATATTTTATGATTTTTTTTGACAAAAACAAAAAAACTAGATAAAACAAAAGCCATGAAAATCGACTTAATCAATTTAAATACTTAAAAAATTGACCAAATTGATTTGGCCATGCAATATAGAATCATGATATGATATCATAATATGAAATCATAAGATGAAATTGAAGTTTTGTTGGGACATTCGATATGTAATTTTTGTGTTGTATATTTTCTCATAAACATAAGAATTTCATAAGTTGTAAAACTATTAAAATAGCCCCAATTTTTTAATCAATCTTATCAAATAAACAAAAAATTATAAAATCGCATAATAAATTATTACAAAGCTATTTGTTCTCCACTTAATTAACCGTTTCATCTAACTTTAATTGATCAAACTTTAATTCAATAAAAAATAATTGAACATAAATTGTAGTGTACTAGTCTTTATAATATAATCCTCCCACATAGTACATACAATCTTCTCATGTTGAACTTACATTTCTCGATCATATGACCGAGAAGACGAACCAACATTGTAACTTTGAGCTATTTGTTGGTCAATATCATTCGCAACTATATTTTCATGCTCATAGACCATATATATTTCATCATTCCTTTGGTATTCTCGCAAATAATTATGTAATATATATTGTACAAGTTATGACAATTTTCACTTGCGTCAATATCATATGGTTCATGCCTTGTTTCACTTGTATGCAATCACACATTTTCAGTGCATTAATTCCTTGCTAAAATCAAACATATTGGAAGTAGTGATTATCAAACATACATCACCAATTTTGTCTTTTTTTCATATTAGATATTGCTTTAAACATTTTCATATGTAGCCAAAAGAGAAGTTTTTTTATTATGAAAAACCAAAAAAGTATTACTCCCTCCGTTTGTATTTGTATTCACCAAATCAATTCATACTTTATCATTTATATTCACCAAATTGAAAGTAATAATAAATTTTATGTTGGTGAGAATAATAAATTTTAAAAAGTAATGATGTGATTATTAATTTTATTTACATATGAAATAAATGTTTAGTAAATATAATGTGGGTTTGTTTTAATAAAAATATAAACTTGTGGGTCAATTTTTGTATTTAAAAAATCTCAAATTATGATATGGAATTCTCATATCATGATTTTTGGAGAATATGGTATTCCATCTCATAATATGAATCAACGTGAAATCACATGTCCAAACCGTGATTCCATCTCACGATTCCATATCGTGATATGGTATCGCATGGCCAGACGCCTACTTAGGGCCCGTTTGTCCATGCGATATGGTATCGTGATATGGAATCATGATAAGGTATCATAATATGGAATCATGAGATGAATTTGAGGTTTTGTTTGGACATGCGATATGGAATTTTTGTGTTATATATTTTCTCATAAACATAAGAATCCCATAAGTTGTAAAACTATTAAAATAGTCCCAATTGTTTATTCAATCTCACCGAATAAACAAAAAATTATAAAATCGCATAATAAATTATT
Source organism: Solanum acaule (assembly GCA_036250505.1). NCBI lineage: Eukaryota > Viridiplantae > Streptophyta > Magnoliopsida > Solanales > Solanaceae > Solanum > Solanum acaule. The sequence goes on from JAJOOR010012850.1 coordinate 29,315, forward strand.
ATAAAGTTATTTGTTTCCCATAAGTAATTGTTTTATCAAACTTTAATTCAATAAAAAAATTGAACATAAATTGTAGTGAATTAGTCTTTAATATAATCCTCCCACATAATAATGACAATTTCCTCACGTTGAACTTGCATTTCTCGATCATGTGACCGAGAAGACGAACCAACATTGTTACTTTGAGTCATTTATTGGTTAATATCATCCGCAACTATATTTTCATGATCATAAACCATAAATATTTCATTACTCCTTTTCGCAAATAATTATATAACACTGCACAAGCTATGACAATTTTCACTTGTGTGTCAATATCATAATGGTTCATGCCTTTTTTCAGTATTTCACTATTTTTCCAAGCTCCAAAAGTCCGTGGGGTTGTTTTAACAAAATATAAACTTGTGGATCAATTTTTGTGTTTAAAAAATCTCAAATTATGATATAGTATTCCCATATAATTCCATATCATGGTTTTTGGAGAATATGAAATCACATCTCATGATATGGAATCGTGAGATGGAATCAACGTAAAATCGCATGTCCAAATGTTGATTCCATCTTATGATACCATATCGTGATATGGTATCGCATGGCCAAACGCCTACTTAGTTTCATTTTGAAGGAAACTGATTGAATCATTTGTTAGGGTTTTGCCCTGATTTTCTTACCTTATTTGAAGTTTATATTTTTTCCTTAAAGAAAAGTCAAAGTATTACCATAAATGCTTGAACTTTTTCTAAAAGGAAAATATAATTTTCTTCCATATTTGGTTTATTCTTTCCTTAGAAGAAAAGTTTGGAGATCTATAAATTGAAGATCCCTATTCTCATAGCATAACACAATAGAATCCACAATGTAGTCGTTTAGAGAGTTTTGTTTATGGGGAGACTTTTCTCTCAACAGTATTTATATCTTCTTTTTATTAGTTTTTAATTATGTAGGCCAATTGGTCATATCATATAATAATATTATGTCTTTTAGTATAGTTTTATGTGTCGTCTAATTTATCAACCATATGATTTGCAATGGTAAGCTTCCGTATGACACCCTAATCACCTCCATAACCAACAAGTTGTATCAGAGCTAATGATTCAATGACCTAGGTTCATCAAGGTTGAAGATAGGTTCAAGGTTGTTTCAAATCAATTTGCAACAAATTTGATGATAAAGAAGATTTTTGTCCAACTACATGTGGATAAGAGATTTAAACCATATTTTTTAACATTCTTGTTGCTGCATTTTTGAAAATAAAAATAAAATATTTTAAAACCATTTTTAACCCATATATTTTAAACTTTATTTTTAACCATGACAAGCAGTAGTAATGAAGACTATGTGAAGAACGACGATTGTCATGCATGTGAAGAAGACGGATCAAGTTTTGTCAAGAAAATCCAGTCAAAAGGGGAGATTTGTTAGGGTTTTACCCTGATTTTCTTACCTTATTTGAAGTTTATATTTTTTCCTTAAAGAAAAATCAAAGTATTACAATAAATGCTTGAACTTTTTCTAAAAGGAAAATATAATTTTCTTCCATATTTGGTTTCTTCTTTCCTTAGAGGAAAAGTTTTGTGATCTATAAATTGAAGATCCCTATTCTCATAGCATAACACAATAGAATCCACAATGTAGTCGTTTAGAGAGTTTTGTTTATGGGGAGATTTTTCTCTCAACAGTATTACTATTTTTTTAATTAGTTTTTAATTATGTAGGTCAATTGGTCATATTATATAATAATATTATGTCTTTTAGTATAGTTTATGTGTCGTCTAATTTATCAACTATATGATTTGCAATTGTAAGTTTCCGCATGACACCCTAATCACCTCCATAACCCAACACAAAAAAAGTATTACTCCCTCCGTTTGTATTTGTATTCACCAAATCAATTCCTACTTTATCATTTATATTCACCAAATTGAAAGCAATAATAAATTTTATGTTGGTGAGAATAATAAATTTTAAAAAGTAATGATGTGATTATTAATTTTATTTACATATGAAATAAATGTTTAGTAAATATAATGTGGGGTTGTTTTAACAAAAATATAAACTTTTGGGTCAATTTTTGTATTTAAAAAATCTCAAATCATGATATGAAATTCTCATATCATGATTTTTGGTGAATATGGTATTCCATCTCATAATATGAAATCATGAGATAGAATCAGTGTGAAATCACATGTCCAAACCGTGATTCCATCTCATGATTCCATATCGTGATATGATATCGCATGGCGAAACTCCTACTTAGTTTCATTTTGAAGGAAACTGACTGAATCATTAACACCCAGATTAGTAGATTGGTAAGAATTTGGTTAAAACTTTTTAAAACAAGGCCAAAATAAATATGTTGTACTTAATTTAAGCTTTCTTGTTTTCTTTTTTTTCTTTTGAAATAAGTGAGTCAAGACTTACTATATAATGTAAAAAAAAAAGGAAGATGAAGAAGAAAATGACTTCCGTAGCTAAGTAATGACATGGCAACCTCCTACATATATCATTATTTCTATTGAGGTTTATGGATAGATGTTGTGTCTAGTGGTATAAATTCACGAAAAAGAAAAAATCATAATTATATCATTAATTTCGTTTGAGGTTGGATATCTATTTCGATATTCTACTATCGAACTCAGAGAAATATCACTTTAATATAACTTACATGTTAAAACTTTCTTTAAAAAGAAAGAAAAATAGGTTTGTACGTATAGAAATACACCTCTCCGAGTTTTTGCATAATCATGTTCCTTGAAAAACTGAAAATGAAATGTGTAAACTGAAAACCACTCCAAATTTTAATTTACATACTTCTCTTCATTTTCGTAAACTGAAATATATATTTTTTAACTTTCAACTTCTCTTGATGACATTAATTTAATTTTGCATCTTCGTATTTTTAAAATAATTGTCCTTTTCCCCTTTTGAATCCTTTAACTAATTATTTAAAATAATTTTTTGTCTAAATTTTAGATTAATATGGTCAATTCGTTTTTCTACTGAGGAACTGGTAATATTAAAGTGTTATTGGAAAAATATTTTTTCCTAGCTTCCTTGGTGACTCGAATTAGCCAAGTTTAAAATAGCGTTTTTATTTCCATGAATTCATTTTTATTTTCATTGCCAGAAGTTTTGCGTAAATTTGATATTACTCTATTATTCTTTTATTTATTGAGTTTATGGATCGCCTTATTAAATAAATAAAAGTCAGTGTATAACCAATAAATATTGTTCAATAATTTCAATTTAAGATTTAAATCGTTGTATGCATAGGTTTTTGCTTTTCTTTTCTTCCAAAAGTAATAACTTGACTTTTAAAATATCTTAGTTTAAAATGAGGATATAATGGGAAAAAGGCCTTTGAAAAAAATTAAGGAGTTAGAACTTGGAAGTAATATTTCCTGTAGGAGTGGCATAATGTGTTCACTCTAACCACCGATTATTTATATCGGAAACAGTTGAAGAAAGGGAAAAGCTAATTTGATAGTTTAACAAACAAAAGAATAATTATATTTTTGGGTATACAAGAGCCAAAAGTTATCACATTACTTCTAAGTTCTAATACACACCCGATTAAATTTCTTTTTTTTCTTTTTTTTAATTTTTATAACTATACTTGTTCACTTTAATATATCAAAAGAAAGAAAATTGTTTTATTTATTTTATCTTTTTACTATTCATTTCCTAAATAATTGTCAAGTCTATTGAGACAATAAACCAATTAATATAAATATTATGATAAAATATATACTTTATTTACTCCCCTGTCCAACAATAATGGTCCACTATTGACTTGGCACACTCCTTAAGAAATAATAAATAATAGGGGTAATAGTACTATATTATCCTTTGAGTTTATTAAATTTAATGCTTTGAGAAATGTATTAGATAATACTTCCTCTGTCCAACAATAGTTGTCCACTATTTGATTTGGCACACCCCATAAGAAACAATAAATAATAGGGGTAATATTACTATATTAGCCTTTGACTTTATTAAATTTAATGTTTTGAAAAATGTGTTAGATGATAAATAATATTTAATACCAAGGGTAAAATAGACACAAAAGGTAAATTATCTCTTGATTTTCTAAATTGGACAGTATTGTTGGACATCTATTTTTAATATAGTGGACAACTATTATTGGACGGAAGGAGTATTATTTAAGGAGGGTGCCACTAGAACAAATGAGATATCTTATAGCAATAAATCCTTTTTTAAGCAGTAATATTTATCATCAAAAAAATATTTAGCGGTAATTGAGTTAATATTATTGCATCAGGAGTTGTTAAAACCCTTAACGACTTTTATCTACGTTGATATTATAAATATTCATATTATATTATTGCCACTAAACTTAATATAACGATTATTATATTGTTGTCACGAAATAATTATCTTAAAATCTTTTATTTACAGTTCATTGTAAGTATAAGTGAACTGAGGATGTGATTAGGAGCTTATTTCTCTGTATTTCCTTGAATCTCTGTAATCTATTAAATATCATTTTTCACATTTTTGCCTGATATTAACTTAATTCTAAAATATAATTTTCACATTTTGCCCTCATATTAACCTAATAATTCTAAAATATAAGAATTAGGAAATAAGGAGTATTACAGAAGTGAATCCAATTTTAAAATTAGTAAATTTGTAACGACTGTTGCACGCACATAGGAAGGGAACTGAGAGCTATATAAATGGAACAGATACTCTTCTCCCAATAAACGCAATATCATGGAATGCGGTGAAAATTGAAATGGTGAAATTTCTTTATTTTTAATTTAAAAAAAAAAAATTGAATTCAAGTTTCGAATAAAACAATTTTCTAACAAAGAGCTCTTTCTCTTTAATGTGCTCTCTGCTGGAGCCATTAATTTAGGAGAAATTAAATTTTTATATATATATATATATATATATATAAAGATGTATAAATGCTTACTTAAAGATAATTATATAGAGTAGACAATTAACTATGTTATATGAAACAAAGTGATGGTCAGTGAAATTCACATGCTCAAAAGATGAGTGTAACAGGGATGATCGATTGATAGGCGGGCACATCTAGAAAGATAGAATTGGAAATGTAGCTTCAGTCGTATGAACAAGATATAAAAAGTAAAACTGACATGATCCAGACATATGGGTCTGTTTGGAAAGCCATCAGGTAATTGAAATTGATGTAATTACTAGGATAGTAATTATTAGTATAGTAAATACACAACCTATTAATTACGTTGACCTGTTTATTTGTCACAGTGTAATTACAAGTGTACTGTTAATTGATTGCACAAGTGTGATAATAAGTTTATAAAAAATAATTATTTAAAATTTTAAAAAAACTTATTAGACAAATAAGGGCGTTTATAAATGTTATTAAATTCAATATTTAAGATATATATTGTCTTTTATATTAATTAATAAACATATGTTCTTAACTAATAATATAAAAAATAATGAATTTATATATTTCAATTTAATATATTTTAATTAAATTAATCATAAAAACTAAAAGTACAAAAATTCTATAGACATTATGAAATGCATGTTGAAAAAAAAGATTAATATTATAAATATCATGTCATAAAATTATAAAACATTTGACAAAAAGATAATCTTTCAAATCTAACTTAAAAAATAGCTTGCAATGTAAAGTATCGAGTCAATACTCCTAAATCAAATGAAAATTAAAAATACAACATAAGTTCTAAATCCAAAACAAAAAATTTAACATAATACTCTTATGTCAAATTTCAACATAGCATACCTAAGTATGATTTAAACGAAACAGAAAACATAAGTCCATAACTTTATTCAATAGTGAATTCTACTTTAATTTCAAAATTAGAATACTAGTAAAGTTATATTAATAAATTTTTTTTAGATAATATGAAAATTGCATGCAATCACATGAAGTAAATGTTGAGAATGAGAAGGAAATTAAATATAAATAATATTAAATAAAAATAAATATTTTTAGAAAACATTAGAATAATAAAAATTGAAAAGAATTTAAAATAATAAAAATAAAAATACATTAAAATGAAAAAAAATAAAAATAGAAATAAAAGGAAGAAGTTAAAAAGTAATCAGATTGTAATTACACCATGTAATTACCAACAATTCACAGCCTCCCCCTGTGAATTGAAGAGTGTAATTACCCCCTACCAATTGCACTCAATTACCTGCTGATCAGGTAATTACATGACCAACCAAACATGACAGACAGTGCAATTACCCCAATTACACCAAATTCAATTAACAGGCCTTCCAGACAGGCGCTAAAGAAAAGGAACACAAATGTTCAATGATAAGGTGTGAGGTAGGTAGTGATAGGTCTAAGGAGAAGTAGAAATAAGTCATGGAAGAGTTGGGGTAAGGTGAATAGGTACATGACATGATTTATTCTCAACTCACCTTGAACATGAACTTACAAAAGAGAGAATGGAAGTCGAAAATTAAGACAAAAGACTTATTATTAATTAGGTAGGTTGACGATTTTTTTCTTTTTTATGGGTGAGTATAGTTCTAACTTAAAATATCTTGTCTGCTCTCTTTTTCATCATTATCATCATTATCATCATTATTTGGATTGTATTGTTGTTGTTAGTCTCTTTAATAAAGTTACCTTTCTATTTTGTTGTCAATACTTTTTTTTTTTTTATGATAGTTTCACTATAATTTTTACCTTTGCATTTGTCAAAACAATTTTTTTTTTATCGACAAAACATTTTTTTACAGTAATATCACCATATTTTTATTATATTTTTCTTGAATCGAGAATTTTTTTAAAACATTTCTATCCCATAAAAATAAGATAAGATATGTGTTTACTCCAAACCCAACAATGTTGGATCATATATTCATATTTGGTATGTTGTTATACATAGGATATATATTTTTTTATACAAAACAATATTTTTATTTTTTATAAATTTGATTATCTAATAGGATTATTTTTTAGTTTGATTGGATGAATATATAACTTATTCTTAGCTTAAACTGACGAGGCCAATAATTTCAAATACCAAACGCTTAAGAAAAGAAAAGAAAATAAATTGAATCAACTACTTCATAGGCCCATGCTGTGGGGACAACTGAAGAAAAACAAACCTTTCATAAATGGACCATAGAGTATATGCTTGTGGTTCCTATAAAATTCATGCATGAAATATATGCCGATATATTAAAGATCCCCTAAAATCTTTGACTAGGGACAACTATAAGCCATCCTTTTAGATGTCTCAGAAAATCCACAGAACAGGATGATTGAATTAAGATGTAGCATGGACATCTCTACTCCCCCCACCCACCCATACACATAATATCTCTCTCTCTCTCTCACATTTTTATATATATATATATCAAAATTTTAGGTAAGGCAGTACAATTATTAGGCCAACTAGTTCTTTGTAAAAATAGGTTCACATTTATTATAAATACTAGACAAGGACCACCATGGGTTGTGGTGCAGTGGTGAGAGTGCTTCATCCTTAACCAGATGTCTCGGGTTCGTGCCCTGGATATGTAGAAAATCCTATTGGGAGCGCCACCCCTGAATGGACCCTGAAGTGCGCGATCCGGATTTAGTCGGAGCTCCAATATGGGCTACGGACACCTGGTGAGAAATCAAAAAAAAAAATTAGGACAAGGGAGCCCGTGTTAGCACGAGCTCAAAATATATTGATTTTTTTAGTCAATCAAATTTTCAGTATGATTTTTAGATATTTTAAGTTGTTAATTATTATGATTTAGAGTACATCTTATATAATTTTCAAATAATATATGTTACTCTCTGTCATAATTTATATGACACTGATAGAATTTTAATAAACAATTTTTTATGTCTTTTAAATTGTTAATCATTGTGATTTATGTTACTTTTACTCCATATCAAATAATATATGTTACTTTCTTTGTCCCAATTTATGTGGCACTGACAAAATTTTGAGAGTCAATCAATTTTTTATGCCTTTAAAATATTTTGAATAGTTATTGTAGTTTATAACATCTTTTAAGCAATTCTCAAATAATACATGTTACTCCCTCTATCCCAATTTATGGGCATTGATAAAATTTTGAAATTCATTTAACTTTTTTGTGTGTCTTTAAAATTTTTAAGTTGTTAATTATTGTTAGTTATAGTATTTCTTAAACCATTTCAAATAATATATGTTAATTTTGTTGTCCCAATTTATGTAATACTTATAAAATTCCAAATATGTAACAAATAAAAATAAAGTAAGACAAACAAATTAAAATAAAGAAATACAAAATTTTAAAGATACCCTCATTCAGAAGTAGGCATATCGGTCGATTAATAATGTTAATAGCAAAAAAAAAAAAAAAAAAAAAAAAAGAAGCGAAAGAGAA
>JAJOOR010012851.1:0-27856 GCA_036250505.1 Solanum acaule
AGAACAAATATTCAATACTATTGTCATTCTTAGTGTTGAATTGATTTTCTTTTTGCATTAGTATTAATTTGATTTTGATTTAAGCTTTATTATAATTATCAACATCTGTGGACTATAATCTTTATTGAACCATTCAGAATTTTAAGTTTCAAACTTGAAATAATATATTAAAAGATAAAAACTATGAAAAAGTATAAAAATTATTTAAAAATTATGTCAAAGTAAATATTTTTATGTATAAAATAAAATTTTAAAATTATATATATAATGCCGGGTTGGTTTCTTTTAGTTAAAACCAAACCAACCCAAATATAGCCAGTTTTTTTTTCAATACCAAACCAAGTCAAACCAAATTACTGGTCGGATTTTTTCGATTTGACTTTGTTTGCAGTTTGATTAGATTTTCGATTCGATTTTGTACACCCCTACTTTCGATATTCAAATTATATGAATGAAAGTTTGGTGTAGTAAACTTTCGTTATATATGAGGTCTGTGAAAAGATTGATTGACGAGAGTTTATTGTATATAGTCTTATTCAAAAGATGAAACTTTCTCTCATATACATTCCAGAAAAAAGTTGAAATTTTTTTGAGTGGATATAAGCGAGTATAAAGGGAAATTAAATAGTAAGACAAACATGTGAATCTATTTATTATATATAGTTATAATTTAAAAGAATTACATTACATAGTTATACTTAGGATTTTAGTGCCTCCTTCTCTCCTCCTCTCATTCATCTCTCTCATCCCTCGGCCACGTCGCTCGTCCTCCTCCTTTCTATTTTTTGCCTGGATTGAAATTCAATAAGCAACAAAGGACGGGGGAGGAGGGGGGTTGATCAAATTAAATGGGATATTACTGATACAAATTAGGTGAGAGATAGTGGGGATCTCTCTTCTTCCTCTTTGATTCCATACTTAAACTTTCAATATGCCTAAACGAGTGAGAGTTACAATATCATAGAAATCGTATGTTTTGAAAGAATATAAACACATGATACAAAAATATAACAAGGATAAAATTTAATTGAATATATTGATACAAATCTACAGTCACTTTCAGATACACGCAGATATATTGATACATAGTATACACAAGGAACAAATACACTTGATACATTATTTTAATACAACTTGATATAATTGTATTCGTTGATACAAATTAATTGCATCAATCATATTCATAATATACAATCTAATACAACAAATATAGCACGTATTCATCATCTTTCACCTCTCTTCCAAATCTTGATCATCCTTCTCCTTCCTCTTTCACTCTCTCATTCTCGTCGTCTCTTTCCTACTTCTAACATGTAACTATAAATCATAATTAAATAAATTATATTTATAGATCTCTAGTTAAGCTTAAATTATATATTTTTCTTAAAGTTCCTCCATATTTAAGTATTAGTACAACTTATCTAACGAAAAGTACTTGAACACACTAAATGACAAGGGAATTTGTGCACAAGCTTGCTAGCATTTCTGTTCACCGTGGTTTTTACACAAGGACCTGAATTTTAAATTAGTTGTTATGTTTTGCTTCTTCACACTTAAATCATATAATTTTATAAACTAATGTTTTCAAATATTTTTTAATCATATGCTTGACTTATTAGCAGATTCTGTCCAAGTTCCAAGCTTGAAAGACAAGCTAAGCATTGCATTACAATTTTCTAGTCCAAATCTAGAAACCACAACAGGTTGTTGTCAATTGTCATCAATATTCTAAACGCATACACTTGTTTAGACGAAAATTGTTGTACAACATTGAATCTTAGAAATTGGAGATTTATTTCAATTTATTATTTATATTACAATACAATTTGATTTAGAGGTGTCGAGCTAATTTATAAAATATTAAAATGAATTAAGTTAATAAATGAATGAATTATTACGCCATTAAATCTTATTAGATTGAAGTGAGTTGGGTTGTAATGAGTTAAAAATTGAGTCATATAACTCAATCTGTTCAATTTTTCTTAAATTTTAAATTCAAAGATTGATTTTTTTTATAATTTATTTGAGTACCTAATAAATTGTCTCTTATATTATAATTAAAAAATATATTTAGACAAATTTTTCATGAATGAATATGAGTTGCATAGTCACGTTGTTTTAAATGATTTTGTCAAGTGCAAAGTTGGAACTAGCAATATGTCATATGCATATCAATTTACATCTAGCAATATATTATGCGCACAGTTAGAATTAAAGAGTTGTCAAAAAGGAAAGAAACATCTTTTTAAAATGAAACTAAAAAAATGTAAGACAAATTAACAATTTAAAACAGAAGAAATATTTAAAAAAATTGGCTAAAATCATCTCTGAAGTATGACTTAAATCTAAAGTACATCCTTGTATTATATAAGTGAATAAAAACATCCTTATACTATCCAAAAAAGTTGCAAGATTCATTCTTTTGTCTATTTTTTTTAAAAAAAACTCACGCCATCAACAAAAAAAATATGTCAAGTCGAATGAATATTTGTACACATGATTAAGCTAGTCAAATTGAGTGATTTTGCTAATTTTTAGATATTGAGTGTTTAAATCATATTCAGATAAAATATATTCAAATTTTAACAACTCCAACTTCAAAAATTTTAAATAAAGTAATTATATTTTTTTCATAACTAAACGGCTACGTAATTTCACTAAATTTCCAACATTTCTATACATTGTATAAAATGTGAATTGCATTGTAAAATGTTTTTTTTTTACATAATCTTTATAACCATTAGAACCTACTGTATAAATATTTCAAGACTTGTGTATTGTTGCAAGTCAATTTACTTGATAATGCAAAAAACATATAAACTAACAACACGCAAAATTTAAATTCTGAAAATGAAAGATTCATTTCCTATCCATATCCTAATTCTTTTTAGGTAACTTTGATCTTCTTGTCGTGGCTAAGAAATGATGAACAAATAAAAAATAAAAAAATTATTGATTCAATCAGCTTCTTGATTACAAAAATAATCTGAAGAATGATTCTTGTTATTTTTGGGATATTATAAGAATGTTTTTTGTTCACTTAGATAATATAAAGATGTACATTATATTTGAGTCATAGTTGAAGGATAATTTTAGCCAACAACTCTAAATATTAACTTAAGATCGACATAAAAGCTCAGAAATTTCAAATTCTAAATTCATATCTACTTGAACTCAAGTTATGAAAATGAAGAAATCCGATTGAAAAATGCTTTCCTAGTAATATAAATTTAAATTAATCGAATTAGGTATTTTATTTTATATTTGACCTTTTCAATATTCCATCTGTGGTGAAGTTTTAGGGGGGGGGGGGGGACATGGATATCATTGTCAGCAAACCATGTCACGTGGATAAGTGGGCCCATTTCCCCAATTTAATTGCTATTCAGAGAATTTACCCACAACCAAAAATAAATTGGAACTTATCTATTTAAAATCTCTATAGTCTGTGGAATTCGCCCGCAAATCGGGCTTCAACATTTAATATTAAAGTTGCAGAGATATACACACATTTTTACTTTCAATTTATATAAAAAGAATATTATTCTTTTTCTAAAAAAATAAATTAAATAGTTTCCAAAAAACTGATACGTTTGAATTAGTATAAGGTTAAGGACCTGTGTTCTGATGGTATTGATTTTACTCGTTAGGTTTAGTTATTATTTATTATCAATCAAATATGTTTTTGTACGTAAGCAAAAAATGAAATAAAGATAATGAAAAGAAAGTTGTATGGACTAATGGATCCCAAACGATATTCGTTTTCACTAGATTCAGTGATGTTTGAGTGTTATTAGCTTCAGATTCGAAAATGGTGAAGTAAGTCGTTGTTAAAGTAAAAACAACGCAAATATGAAAAGCTTAGAGCACAAGAGTGTAAGTGTATTTCTGGTGTATTACTTAATTAGTATCAAATACCTTTTATAATTGTATTAAAACTATAATTTATAAGTTCTAAAAGTAATATGTCAACCAATGAAAAAGTTATACTCAAACTCTAAAGTATTATGATCAAGTGATTATTATTCGCGTGAAAATGACATTAGTAGTGCTACCTAATATTATAAGAAAATAACTATATGTCAGGCAAAATGAAGCTTGTTTTACACCTCACTTTAGTGCTATATAACATATAAGGGCTAAATTTAACACAAAAGATGAGATACAAAGAACAAGCTAGAGTTGAAAATATATTTCTACTTAATGTCAAGCTTATAAAAGAGAATAACATACGTTATAACTCTTTTAGGTCTAGTATTAAAGAAAACAAGTATTGTTGTAAATCCACCTAACCACTATTGAACATATCAGGAGGTAGACGAACATAATTAACTAGAGATTCTAAATAATTTATTGTCTTCAATGTACCAATAATTATATGTAAGTGATCATGTATTACAAAAATAATGCATTTATTAGCCTGAGATATTATTAGTACCTTATATGGTACTTCCCCGTCAACAATAGTTATTCGCTATATTAAAAATAGTTATCCAACAATACTTGTTCAATTTAGATTAGGAGTGTGCACTATTTGGATTAAACCGAAAAATCAAATTGAATTCTAATTTGGATTAGTTTTTTGGATTTTTGATTTGGTTTTGGATTAATAATTTATTTTGTTTGATGTTTTGGTTTGGTTTCGAATTTAGAAAAATAAAAATCGAAAAAACCGAATTTTATATATATATATAATGTTTAGAATTAAGTTGGAGTTAACCACTTTTGTCCGTTTTTAGTTATTTTCATTATGATTTAGTTTATTTTTTATGTTTGGACATCTATAATTGATATATTTTTAAGTATTGTGTTTTACATTTTACTTGTGATTTATATTAAAAAGTATATTTAAGAAATTCAATTATATATATATATATATATATATATATTATTTTTTATTTTTTTCAAACTGCAAATATAACTTTGTTATATTTCTAATTATTGACATAACCGATTAACCGAATTGAAAAAATCCAAATCAAACCAAATTTATTTTGGTTCGGATTGGGTTACACTTCTTCAAAAACCAAAAATCGAAAAATCCAAATCGAAAAACCGAATGCACACCCCTAATTTAGACAATCAATAGATAATTTATCTTTTGGGTCTATTTTACTCTTGCTATTAAATATTATTTATCATCGAACACAGTTTTCAAAGCATTCAATTTAATAACGTCAAAGGATAATATAGTAATATTACCCCTATTATTTATTGTTTCTTAAAGAGTGCCAAGTCAATAGCGGATAATTATTGTTGGACAGAGGGATTTTTTTTTTCCACTTTAACATACCCTTTTATGTATTAAGATGTGTATTACTAATATCATAAATTTGTAGGTATTAACAATACAATAATTTTAATGCAAGACCCAATTGCCCCTCAATTTTTTCCTCATTTTTTCCATCATAATAATGGAGGGTATCTTTATAAATATTTTTTTTTTATGTAATGCATGCTACATAAGTAATGCAAGCATACTTAATTCATTTAATAGATCAAACACTTTGTCCCTTAATTATTTTAGAATGAGTTATCCCATCATGTATATGATAACTTATCACGTGATAAACGGTGTAATAAATAATACTTCATCCGTCCACTTTTAATTGTCATATTGCGTTTTACGAAGGTCAATTTGGCTAAAGAGTAAAGGTGTAGCAGAGGTGTGTAATAGGTCACTGTATTAGTTTAAGCGTGTAACTGACTTTTCGAGACAAGTTCGGGGGTGAATTTATGTCTTTTCCCTTAAATTAGTTTACATTAATTTGATATTTTAAACAAAAAATTAGATATTCAAAACTATACGAAAAGTACTTTAAATTGCAATTTTTCGCATATCAATATAATGAAAAAATACATTGTAAAATGTTAATGACAATTAAAAGTGGACGAAGAGAGTACAATGACTACCTAATACCTCTAACCAAACGCGTAATACAATAATCCTACATTTATCCTAAAATTATTATATCTTATACTTTACACCAAACAACTCGTTAGTTCTATAATTAAGAATGGAAAGTGCTAAATGACCAGAATTTAAAAAAAACTAAAATATTTTTTTTATTTAAAAAAAAAATTGATCTTTTTACCATTTTTTAGTTAAAAGGTATTAAAATTAAACGGGTAAAAATATTTAAAAAGATAAAATAACATAAATAAAATATCATTCTGATTAAGTTCTGACTAAATTTTCTGGTCAATTTTTTTTTTTTTTTCCATTAAGAATTTATAGATAATGCAATATTGTACCTTGTTAGTCCATATTATTTACACCACATATTATTGTGTGTTGTTAAAACGTGGTCGGGTACACTTTTCACCCTTTTAAAATAAAAAACAACAAAGGAAAATGAATGACCTAAAAAGTAAAATACTAAAAAATTCCAAGTTCTCCGCTCTGCTGCGGCGGGTTAAGTCGGCGGGGTAAGCTTTGATTAATCGGATAAGAAGATAAGAGAGGGAAAAACGGCAAAGGTGTGAATGGAATCGAAAGAAGAAAAGGATAGAGTTTTGTTGATGTATTTAGTGGAGGAATGTAATTGGCCCTATTTTCTGAGGAAGAAGATGATTGGTGGAATCAGGTTTCCTGTTCAGATCAGATCAGATCTTACAAATAGAGAGAGAGAGAGAGAGAAAGGAAGCAAATTCCATCTTTTTCTCTCTATTTGATGTTATCCAACACCACTCAGGTCTCTTCTCTTTCTTACCTACCTTTAATTCTACTTTTTTTTAAAATATAATTATTGTTGTTGTTTATGTCAATTAATATATTACATATGTGTTTCTAGAATTTTTATTTGTCTCTGCCTGCAACTTACATGACTCTTCTCTCTTTTTGTGATTTTGGGTTAATTTAATTCATTCTTTTGGCATAAGAAGTCCCAATTTTTATTTTTAGTTTTGAATTTTAGTGTTTATAATTTCAAAGTTTGCGTGCATTATCGCCTGCCTGATTAGGGGTGTCAAATGGTGAGTTGGATTGAAAATAGAGATATTAGAATGAGTTGCAATAAAAAATGAGTTAAGTTTTGATTTTATTTTGGATTCAAATGAGCTAAAAATTGAATTGGGTCATCCATTCAATTTGACTCGCTTAATCTCAATAATTTTAATATATTGTTATCTAACTTCTATAGCCATAATGTAAATTTCAATTCAACAAATTTGTTTTAAAAAAAAGTTACAAATGAATAGATAATATAAAAAGATATAAATAGAAATTATTTCATACCTTCAAAATAGGAACATACAATACGTCAATGCAAATAAATAGTCTTAAAACGAGTTGAAATTGGAGATTAAATTAGGCTTAATTGAGGATTCTCTTAAAATAAGTTAATGCTTGAATGCGTTGATATTGAACCTAATTCAAATTATATTGAGCCCAACACTTAAAATTCTGGATGAATTAAATCGATTACCTATAATTTGGCTCATTTTTGACACTCCTATTTGTGATATTAAGTTTGTAAAGCATGTAATGAAATTTTAGGAGAAGTGTGATAGCGTATAAATTTAGAGATACTATAAGATTAATTGAAAACTTGTTTGAATATGTTTGGTATATTTTGAAGCTTTATTCTTGCTAAGAAGAAAAATTCATACATAATATTTCATTAATCTTGAGAGGATATATGATAAGCACTAACAATGATTATTACAGTGTCGTCTAATAGTTATTGAGGTGGTTAAGCATAGGAGATATTTATTTTAAATTTTAAAGCGGTAATATAAATATTACTATGTGATTTCTTTCATTGGTGAAAAGAATTAGTTGACAGCTACATTGACTGGAGATAGTAGATACAATATAAAATTAAGTGAAAAAGGATAAATATATTTCGAACTATCGTAAATGGTATGCAGATACCATTCGTCATATTTTTGGGACATTGGTGCTCCTGCCGTCCAAAAACTAGAGCATATATGTCATTCACTCTACCGAAAGATTAAATAGGGACACATGGCGCAACCTTATCCGTCAATCCGATATTTAATAAATGTCGGGTCGGTGAATAAGATTATGACACGTGTATGTCCGTTAGTATAAATTGTATATATGCTCTAGTTTTTGGACGATAAGGGTACCAATATCCCAAAAATATGTCGAAGAGTATCTGCATACCATTTACGATAGTTCGAGGTATATTTGTCATTTTTTCCTAAAATTAATTGAGATACAATATAAAAGGTTAAGATGTTACATATAAAATCAAAATAGAATAGTTGAAACGAGAAAGTGCTAACCAATATTGTTTGGTAGAAGAAGATCTACCAAAGTTGAATACAATTTTTTTTATTGGATTGTAAAATGCAATTCATTTTTGAGTATTTAATTTGGTAAGTTTCATCTCCATCACCTACCTTATTCTGGTCGGTGTGGAGTCTATAGTATTTAATTTCAAGATATTGATCAGTTTATTTTTTATAAAAAAAATACAAGTTAAAATATTGGGGTAGGGGAGCGGAAATGGGAAGGGATTACAATGTGGGGACTGGGAAATTAATCTCTCACCAATAAAATGAAAATTCATATAATCAACTAATTGAACTACTAAGATTCCTCTCTAGATATTCTTCTATGTTTTGCATCCTGCTAATTTTTTTCCCTTTCGTAAATTTCTATTCCTTTTAAAAATACTTTTAAAAATATATACAGACCAGATATGATTTTCACCCTCACCCGACACTTAAACATTAACATTGTCCCTAGTGCTTTACAAAAATCAGAACAATACAAGAGATAAGGTGAAAACACTCCCTGATCAATCCTCCACAGCATCACCCTCTTCGGCTTCATCACCGGCCTGAGCGGGGTCTACCTTCTCGTCAGAATCGGACCCCACATCCAAGCTAGTACGCAATCTCTCCTCATCGATTAGAATGTCATCGTCAATCGGTTCACGAAACTCAGGACCAATGCCAAGTAGGGCCTTGGCGTGGGCATTCAGCGGATAATGCCTCTCAACATCTCCCAATTGTGTGTCAGTGGAAGCCCGACATCCATTCTGGTGGCGCAGCATCTCTAGGCCATACACCATGGCCATGATAAGCTCATCCTGCCTATGGCGCTCTACAGTGGTGAGAGTCTAGCCAAACTCAGTGGCGGGCCCCTTTGTCCTCGTGATATCCACAGGTGCTGAGAATAATGGTGCCATGTAGTCCATGTTCTCTTCCAAAACAATTGCAGCACGACACAGACTAGTAATATGACCACCAAAAGCATATCTGCGCCCCTTATGAACCCGGGCCTTCCGCATCGCCGATTTCAGGACAGCTCCAATGTTCACCTCTGTGGCCATCATCAAGGCATAGACTAAACAGACCCTGTCCCGAGTGATATCTGTGTAATGCAATCCCGGTATCAAACAGTGCATCACAATCTTCAGCCAAACC
Source organism: Solanum acaule (assembly GCA_036250505.1). NCBI lineage: Eukaryota > Viridiplantae > Streptophyta > Magnoliopsida > Solanales > Solanaceae > Solanum > Solanum acaule. The sequence goes on from JAJOOR010012851.1 coordinate 9,403, forward strand.
CGAGCCTCCCTAAGCATGTGGGCATAAGGGAGAGATTGGTGATATCGCTTCCCACTATGCTTAGTCTATTGCACCATCAATTGTGGGCCGCAGAGAATATGTCGAATGACCCGGTATGGTGGGCGTATGTTCAGCCCTGTAAGACTAGTGGGTCCGCATTCGGGGAAGTCCTCACAATGTCATTGAGGATTGCAGGAGTTATAGTCACATTAACACCCCGCACAGTCACAAAAAGAGATCTCGCGTCAGGCGCCCAGTTGACGTAAAACTCGTGTACCATGTGCAAGTTGCACTCTCCCAACTCTGCGAAGATAAACTCCATATGCAGCTCACGGATCCGCCTCAGTATCTAGGGGAACTCCGATGCCAAGTTGTCTGTCAATACACACATTAGAAAAATACCTCGCTTCATTGCGCTTCTTCCACCATGTATTGCCTTCTTTGGTCACAACTTTTACCTTGAATCACCTGGTTTGGCCCTTAGGTACTACAGGTGCAGGAGGTATATTCCCCCCCACTTCGAACATGTTTCCTTTAGCTAGAGGTCGCCACCTCCTTACCAGGTCTTTGAGTTCCATACATGGTTACCTGCAATCACAGTACAATTCAGCCCAAGCACTATACACAATATTGATAAACATGGGTGATGTGCGTACACCACCCCACACTTATGTCAATGTATCCCTTAGCCTAGGTAATTAGACTTCCCACAGGCGAACAAACATATGTCAATGTATCCCTTAGCCTAGGTAATTAGACTTCCCACAGGTGAACAAACATACTCCAATTTATGTGACTTACTTTCCTTTTTAGTCAGTACAAAAAAAAATGACACATTTCTATATTAAGTAAAAATTTAACTATAAAATGTCTATTTTACCCTTAATGATTTACAGCCACACAAATTACTGTCATTCATTTTGGACCTCAAGTTTTAAAAGTCTTCCTTTCTTTCTTAAACTTTATGTCGAGTCAAACTACCTCACATAAAATGGGACGGAAGGAGTAACAAATTCACTTTTATTTGTCCACTATTTTAAAAGTTGATTTTCACTTTTACATATTAAGAAATAAAACATTAATGACTTATTTCCTAGTAAAATCTAAAACTATAAATTGTTTTATAAAAGACGTGCAAAATTTAAAGTGGACAATGCGGAAGTATCAATTAGTTCCATCTATTCGGACCACATACAATGTGGCAATGTGTAGAAATCTGTGGGTTAAGTATGGGATTCGTGTTTTGAAAATAAATGCACATTCAATTTGCCATCCTAATGTGTTGTAAGGTTTTAATAATTAAGCCTTGAGCAACCTCAGAGTTCAGACTAGGTCTAGAAAATGGAATTGAAATAGTAATACAAGATGCAATTTTTGATTTTTGGTTGCAAAAGAGTTTAATACTTTAATTGTTCTAATGCCTCCCCATGTATAGTTTGTTTGGTGATGAAATTAAAGATTATATGCTTCAAAATTAATTAACTTTAAAACTTGTTATTACTGCTTGAAGCTAAGAAATGTATGAATATAAGTGAAAGTGAAAAAAGTTTAGCATTACATCACATTGATTTTTTTTTTATCCTAGTTGTGGATCAAAAAAGAAAAGTATTTGACTTTTTCCCTCGTAGAAGTGTGAACATAAACCACCATTTTATATATAAAAAACTTATGGTCCCTTTTTGGCACAAAAGAGAACAGAAAGAAGATAGGGAAAACGATCCAAGAGATAAAAAAAAATACTAGATGATTTTTCATTAAGCTTTGTTCGACAAAATTATCATCCAATTTATATTGTTATTAGATGAATTTTTACTAAACTTTGATCGACAAAATTATCATTTAATTATATTGATCGAATGTAATAGCATTTGATGAAATAGAACATATCTAGTGTCAATTTATATATCTTACTAGGTGAAATAGTCAAAACTATTGCCTACATGTCTAATGTCAAAATTATTGTCTATATGTGTGTCAAAATTGTACACTGCCGATGGCAGTGTATTTACTTTAGGCCAATTTTATTGCACTATCTGGTCCCCTATAAGAAGATAGCACTTAATATCTTTTATTTTATTTGAAGATATTTGCTTAGATATTTCTTTAGTTTTGAAGTGTTAATGACGTTCTTGTTAATCTAGTGAAGATGGAATTAAATACCAACGTAATGCCTAAAAGTTAGAAAAAGTAGCACATTAAAGTTGGAAGTTTTTTAATTTAAAGAGTTCTGAGTGCTTGAAAATTTCGGAAGTGGTACTAAAGAAATGGAGTGGTGCCAAGCATTTTAAGCTGACAAAAACAATAATAGCATACCTGATTAATTTCACTTAACAAATTATTTCAGTCTCGCTTCTTTTATCCTGTCGACATAGAAGTCACTCTTATCTTGCCCCACATAATTTTGTTCTTGATCATATCTCTCCTAGTATGTTGATACACCTATCTGAAGATCCTCATCTCCACTACCTTCATCTATTAAACGTGCGCAATTTTGATTGGTCAATATTCTGCCACATACAATAATGTTAATCTAACCACCACTCATGTTTGATCCAAGATTTGACTCTAGGGTCCATCTCCAAATTTTCATCCTATTGTTAATCCACTGCACGTCTTGCCAATCAAAATTGTGTTACTATGAATAACATACGACACAACACTTTCCCTTAAAATTGTCATGTCAATTCCTCCATCACTATAGCAAAACCGAAGAAATATTTTTAAAGATGCACAATAATATGGCTTTCTCAAAGAAAATTCTTGCATACCAAACACCGTTTGACCATAGATTTTGATTCCAAAACTCAAAATAATATTAGGAGATCATTTCAAATAATTGTTGGTTTATTATTTTCCATATCATTTCAATTTCAAACTTGAAATATAGAATTTGAAGTTTGAAATATAGATTTGGTAAGTTTTTCAAGTTTTTAATGATAAAATTTCAACTTTGTTTTCATATTCAAACACAAATTCGACTTTTAAGTTATTATTTTTTTTAAATTTCAACCAAATCATGTCCAAACGCGTACGATATTTGGGAGAAAACTTAGGGCCTGTTTGGAAAGCCACTCTGGTAATTGGATTTGGTGTAATTGAGTGTAATTATGTTGTCTGTCCTGTTTGGTTGAACATGTAATTACTTGGTCAACATGTAATTACTTGGTTAGTGTAATTGGCGGGGGTAATGTCACGACCCATACCGTCGTGATTGACACCCACATTAACTCTCCGGTGGGAGAACCACTACTACAACCCAACCAAGCAAATAATCTAAAAACTAAAGCATTTAAATCAAACACCAAGGAAATAAAAATAAAGTTCTCATAAACTCTAACAAAAATCTAACAATAATAACTAACAATGCAGAAGAATAACCTAAAACCTGAAAGTCAATGTACTAAAACATCCAACAATGATCCAAATCTAAACAAGAAGGGATATAACCCCATACTAATGAACTAACTAAAACAAATGTCTAAGTCCGGAAATGGTGGACATAGACGAAAGAGAACCTATGACAACCCAGAAGAATTGGCTCACCCTTGAATTCGAACGATCATTGATTTCTTAAGCGAGGTCTGTCAATAGCCGCTTGAAGATGCCTTATACTCAACAAAAAAAAAAAAAAGCAAGTGCAGAATCAGTACACAACCACAGTGTACTGATAGGATTACACGGCTATTTCACTAGTGCAACATAAACACGTCAAACAACATTATAATCAGATGCATCCATATCAACATATACAATATCATCAACATTTACACACAACAAATTTCTCATTTTATGTCAAATCATTGGTCCTCTCATGGAACCCAAATCCAAAAGGTTAGCATGCTGGAACGTGGCAACCGATCCCATTTTTATGTCGGAACGTGGCAATTGATCCAAGTTAGTTATGCCGGAACGTAGCAATCGATCTCATTCACACACCACAATCACAATCACAATCACAAGTATATCATCAAGATCATACATTTAAGTCATGATTTCATAGCATTCATCAATTATCTATCTCATTTACAACAAGTGTGATCAACATTACAACATTCATACATATACAAGTATCATAATGACGCAAGAACAAGCATATATCACACAATCATAGAATCACAATCATCACCTACCTCGAAACAAGCTTGAAACCCTAAGAAACTTGATCCTTTCCTTTTCGAATTCATTTCGCTTGTTCTTGGTCTACAAACAATCAATATGATACGAGAATCAATTAACAATCATTAATTACTCGAATTATTAACAATTTTATGAATCCTAAGTCAAACCTATGATTTCAATTATCCAATTTAGGGTTGTTTTCACCATAGAATCTATAACAGCCCCCCCAATCAATATTCACTCATTCTATTACGTTCTACGAATCGAAAAATGGATTCGAAGAGTGAAAAATTTGCTTTTAGCTTCAAGAATGGTGAAAAACGAGTAGGAGTCGCTTGAGAGTCGTTCCTTAGCTCAAAAGGTCAAAAAGTGCATAATGAAGTCGTTTAGGGGTTTATTAACGACTTTAATTCGCATTGGCCCGCCACAACGGCAAAATCCAGCGCCAAAGCAGCATTCTCGAGACAGTTATTTTAAGAATTCCAAAATTCTAATTTCACAACACACCTCTAACTCACGATGCTTAGTAAATACCATTTACGCTAAGATCAATTTTGGGAGTTCTACTCGCTCGAATTCAATTCCGTAAAGTCATACGAATTCCTTAACAAGTTATCTAACTACTCATGTAATCAAAATCATAAATGATTCATCCGATTATTACCAGATTTTCCTACACCTCAATGACTCCGATTTCGTCTAAATCTGGACAAGGTTGGGAAAATCTAAATACTATAAAAAAAAAAATTCGGCCCTAAATTTTTCCCCCGTTGGCTTTTTTATAACAACGGGAACATGTCGTTATAATAGTTACCAATTTACCCATCACTCATCCCCGAGTGACAAACTTAGGAAAATAGGCTAAGTAAGGGATAAAGTAGTACCTGAATCGACGAACAACTGGGGATACATGAAATATCGGATGAACACTCGATAAATTAGGAGGTAAAGCTAATCTATACGCTATCGGCCCTACGCATTTAAGAATTTCAAATGGACCGATGTTTCTAGGACTTAGCTTACCCTTCTTACCAAATCTCATCACCCCTTTCATGGATGAATACTCCTAACCTTATCTTGCGCATCCTTCACTAAATCAACCCCCAATGGTTTCACATCTCCAGCCTCAAATCGTCTTATGGGTGATTTACATCCCCTTCCATGGAATGCCTCGAATGGTGTCATATCAATGTTGGAGTGATAACTATTATTATAAGAGAATTCACACAAAGGTAAGAACTTATCTCAATGCCCTCCAAAATCAATCACACATGCCTTCAACATGTCTAACAACACTTGAATAGTCCTCTCTGACTGTCCGTCTGTCTGCGGATGGAAGGATGTACTAAAAGTGAGTTGTGTGCCCAATTCATCATGCAATTTCCTCTAAAATTTGGATGTGAATTGAGTACCACTGTCTAAAATGATAGAGAGGGGCACTCCATGCAACCTCACTATCTCTTTCACATAAACTTTAGCCAATTGTTCAACATTATAATTTAATTTTACCGGAATAAAATAGGCTGACTTGGTCAATCTATCAACCACTAACCCAAATAGAATCAAACTTCCCCACAATCTTGGGAAGACCAACAACAAAATTCATGGCTATTCTTTCCCACTTCCATTTCAGAATTGACATTCTTTGAAGTAAATCTCCAGACCGTCGTGATTGACACCCACACTAACTCTCCTGTGGGAGAACCACTACTACAACCCAACCAAGCAAATAATCTAAAAACTAAGGCATTTAAATCAAACACCAAGGAAATAAAAATAGAGTTTCCATAAACTCTAACAAAAGTCTAACAATAATAACTAACAATGCGGAAGAATTACTTAGAACCTGAAAGTCAATGTACCAAAACATCTAACAATAATCCAAGTCTAAACAAGAAGGGATATAACCCCATACTAATGAACTAACTAAAACAAATGTCTAAGTCCGGAAATGGTGGACCTAGACGAAAAAGAACCCATGGCAGCCCGGAAGAATTGGCTCAACCTTGAATTCGAACGATCACTCATCTCCTAAGCGAGGTCTGTCAATAGCCGCTTAAAGATGTCTTGTACTCAACAAAAAAAATAAGAGCAAGTGCAGAACAGTACACAACCACAGTGTACTGGTAGGATCACGCGTTATCCCACTAGTGCAACATAAACAAGTCAAACAACATTATAATCACATGTATACATATCAACATATACAATATCATCAACATTTACGAACAACGAACAACTTCACATTTTATGTCAAATCATTGGTCCTTTCATGGAACCCAAATCCAAATAGTTAGCATGCTAAAATGTGGTAACTGATCCCATATTTATGCCGGAACGTGGCAATCGATCCCATTTTTGTGCCGAAACGTGGCAATTGATCCAAGTTAGTTATGCCGGAACGTGGCAATCGATCCCACTCACACACCACAATTACAATCACAAGTATATCATCAAGATCATATATTTAAGTCATGATTTCATAGCATTCATCAATTATCTATCTCATTTACAACAAGTGTGATCAACATTGCAACATTCATACATATACAAGTATCATAATGACGTAAGAACAAGCATACATCACACAATCATAGAATCACAATCATCACCTACCCCGAAACAAGCTTGAAACCCTAAGAAACTTGATCCTTTCCTTTCCGAATTCGTTCCGCTTGTTCTTGGTCTACAAACAATCAATATGATACAAAAATCAATAAACAATCATTAATTACCCGAATTACTAACAATTCTTTGAATCCTAGGTCAATCCCATGATTCCAATTATCCAATTTAGAGTTGTTTCTACCAAAGAATCTATAACAAAACCCTCCCCCATCAATATTCACCCATTCTATTACTTTCTACGGATCGAAAAATGGATTCGGAGAGTGAAAAGCTTACATTTAGCCTCAAGAATGGTGAAAAACGAGTAGGAGTCACCTAAGAGTCGTTCCTTAGCTCAAAAGGTCAAAAAGTACATAATGAGGTCGTTTAGGGATTTATTAACGACTTTAATTCGCGTCGAACCCGCCCGGCGACCACCACCCCACCAAAGCAGCAAATCCCAGAGCCAAAGTACATAATAAGGTCGTTTAGGGATTTATTAACGACTTTAATTCGCACCAGGCCGCCACGGCGGCCACCACCTTGCCAAAGCAGCAAATCCCAGAGCCAAAGCTGCATTCTCGAGACAGAGTTATTTCAAGAATTCCAAAGTTCCCATTTCACAACACACCTCTAACCCACGACGCTCAGTAAATACCCTTTACGCTAAGATCAATTTCGGGAGTTCTACTCATCCGAATTCAATTATGTAAAGTTGTACGGATTCCTTAACAAGTTATCTAACTACTCATGTAATCAAAATCATAAATGATTCACCCGATTGTTACCAGATTTCCCTACACCTCAATGACTCTGATTTCGTCCAAATTCGAACAAGGTTGGGAAAATTCAAATACTACAAAAAAAGTTTTTCGGCTCCAAATTTTTCCGCAGTTGGCTTTTCTATAATGACGGGAACAAGTCATTACAGGTAATTACACTATCCAATTCACAGGAAGAGATTGTGAATTTCTTGTGTAATTACTAACTGATTACTTTTAAATTTTTTCTTTTTATTTCCATTTTTATTTTCTCGTTTTAATTTTTTAATTTCTATTAATTTAAGTTCTTTTTTTATTTTTATTATTCTAAAAATTTCTAAAAGTTTATTTTTTATTTTATATTATTATATTTCATTTTCTTCTCATTCTCAACCTTACTTCTCGTGATTCTATGCAATTTTTTCGTATTATCTATTTCTTTATGTCATGCTTATTTTCTCATTAGCATAATTTTATTAGTAGTCTAGTTTTTAAATTAAAAGAGAATTTATTGTTCAGTAAGGTTATAGACTTACATTTTCTTTTTAAAAAATAGGGAAAATGGTCTGATATACCCCTCAATTTTGTCATTTGGAGCTGATATGTCCTTCGTTATGAAAGTGACTCATATATACCCTTACCGTTATACAAACGGCTCACATATACCCCTACCGTTACAAAATGAGCTCACATATACCCTTAATTTAACGGAAGTGAAAAAAATAGTATTAAATTTATGTTTTTGACTTTTAAATTTTAAAATAATCATGTAGGGGTATATATGATTCTTCTAGTGAATTTCAAGGTATATTTTAAATTTTTTCATACATAAATTATTTTTTGACGTCTTTGATTATCACTTTTTGAGTTTCTTATTTTATTTTTTTCTTTCGTTCGTTAGTGTAAAGAGAAAATTTTAAAACTAATTTTTTTCTCAACTATATTGTTATTTAGTTTTTGTATTAAAAAAAAATTGGGTCATCTATAATAAAGTTTACAAGAAAATTAGTGAAACATAAATAAATTTGACCATCAAAATAATAACTTTAAATTAGTCGTTGAAATAAAAAAAGTCAAAAAAAATTATGTGTGAGGAGGATTAAATATACCCATATGGAATTATATATTTTTTAAATAATAATAATTAAAATATTAAATTACAATTAATTTTTTCACTTCCGTTGGAGGAAAAGGGAATATGTGAGTCATTTGTATAGCAATAGGGGCATATATGAGTCACTTTCATAATGATGGGTATATTAGCTCTAATTGATAAAGTTAAGGGGTATATCAGGCTCTTTTCCTAAAAAAAAAAAATTAAATAATATTATTGTATGCTATGTTGAAATTTGCGATAAGTGTATTATGTTAAATTTTTTGTTTTGAATTTATAACTTATGTTATATTTTTAGTTTCATTTGTTTTAGTAATATTGAATTCACATTGCAAGTCATTTTTTAATCAGACTTGGATCTTTTTGTCAAACATTTTAATAATTTATGACATTTTATTTATATATTAATTTTTTTATCAAACATGCATTTCACGATGTTCGTAGAAATTTCATACTTTTAGTTTTTATGATCAATTCAATTGAAATACATTAATTTGAAAAAATATAAATCAGTTATTTTTCATAATATTGGTTAAGAACATATGCTTTTAATTAATATATTTTCAAAAAATAATATGTATCTTAAATATTTAATTTAATAGCATTTATAAAGTTTTTTATTTCTCTAGTATAAATTTAAATAATTAATTTTTATCTTTAAAATTTAATAGAATTTTATGATTCCAATTGTGCATCCAAACAGAACATGTATAATTACACTATAACATCCAAACATGACATGTGTAGTTACACTAAGGCAAACAAACAGATCAATGTAATTACTAGACTGTATAATTACTAGGTTGATAATTACAACCCTAGTAATTACACCAATTCCAATTATCAAATGATTTTCCAAATAGACCCTTAACCTTTTCCTATAATTGGTATTTTTTTGAATAATTATTGCCATTTGCTAATATTGATTGCCTGACACCTTTAACTTGCACAGTTATGTGAAAGGTTGGATACCATTAAGAGCCTTTTTTTCCCTCTGGTGATGATTGGACATTTCCATGTGAATTGAGCAAATAACACAGCTTTCACAGTTATCCTTTACTGGTTTGGATCATAGAACAGAAAACATCACACAAATAATAACAAAAATGGAAATAACTTTGAACTTTTTTAGCTGGTTTAATAAAAATTGCTTGTTTTGGAGTGAAAAGGCCCAAGGATATATTGCAATTAGGAATGTTAAATTAAGGGTACGTTTTGGTTACGTGAGATAGAAATTATAATTTGAAATCATATTCGGTGAAGTTAAAGTTTTGTTGGACATGCAATTTTTTAATATTTGAGTTGTATTTTTGCTCATAAACATAAGAATTCCCTTAGCTGTGAAACTATCACAATTGCATCAATTCTTTATACAATTTACTAAATAAGTAAAAATTCATAACAAAAGTATAACACACTATCACAAAGTTATTCTAAAGAAAATACAACATTTATTGATCGAATTTGAGTATGGTCAATATTATTAGTAACTACATCATCATGTTCATATTCCGTGAATATTTCATCACTCCTTTTGTATTCTCACAAAAAAATTATACAAATATAGAATAATGGATTTTTAATGCAATATATAAATTTGTGGGTTAATTTTTGTATTTATAAAATATGAAATCATGATATGAAAATTTTGAATTAAGTTTTTTAGAGAATTTGATATGTCATCTCGATGAAATCACATATCCTGATTTCATCTCGTAATTTCAAATCACGATATAAAATCACTTGTCCAAATGCTGACTGAAATTCAAACTTTGGTGAAATGTCATGGCTTTGTCCCAATATTTGTATAATTGTATGATAGTATTTTGGTATTATTTAGTAATTTCATAGTTTTTGGAATGAACTTGTAAGTTTCGACAGATTACTGCATTTGCTTCCTACGTACACTACAGTGTCATACTCGTGAAGATAACAGAAGGTGTCGGGGGTGTAATCCCAAATAGTTGATTAATTTTTATTTTGCTATAAATCCTTGCAGGATAGGCACGATTTGAAACTCAGTGGATAATGAATTCATCATTCTACTTTTCCACGCCTAAATATCAAGTTTTTATTTGTAATAGAATTCAAACTCATGATGAGCGTCTAATCTACATACTAAGTGCACTCTTATCACTGAACCAAACGATTAATTGAATTTATTGTTAATTATTAATTAGACAACATTTTTATCAATACGCTCTTACCGGTGAACCAAAACCTGGAGATTAATTGAACTTATTATTAATTAGACAAGTTTTGATCAATTTAAAGCTTATAGTTTGACAGAAATTACTTTTTTTTTATAATTGCAGTGATTGAGTTAACTTACGTGCATTTCGACTAATTTCATGGGATATCTACCATCTCCCATCAACATCATGTATCAGGTAACTCTACCCACCAAAGTTACAGATGAAAAGAAATCACCTAGGATTTTTATCTCTACTAGAATTTAAATCTGAAACTTCATAATTCTCAAAATTCATTGATCACTAAGCTACACCCTTAAGTGCAATTAATTGAAATTATTTTATTCAGTAATATTCTAAATTGTAGGCATTTGGTAGTGAATAGACATTAGAGGATCTAATTTTATTTTTTTTGATAACGTTGGTGTCTGAGTCAATTCACCAGTACAACTAGGGCTGATAAAGTGGTTAAAAAGAACGAGTAACCCCATCCAATCCGATCCATCAGATACGAGTTGGATATTCGATTCTTAAAAAATGGATCAAATTTATATTATCCATTGATTAACTCATTTTTTATCTGTGATAAATAGAGTCTGATTGAATATTTTATCTGTTTTTGTTCAACCCATTTTTTATCTGCCCATTTTGTATCCGACCCGCTCTTTTGTCATGCGTAGACACAACTTTATGGTAATTCTTTACACAAAATTTGGGCAAATGGGAGAATTCACCTACCACCGTTTCTAGTTGACTTTGAAGTATAGTTTCCAAGTTTGTCATTCTAGTCCTTTGATAGTTTGGTTACCCTTTGAGAGTTGGGCTATGCTATTTAATGACCCTCTTTCTAGTGGTGATTCTTTATTATAACTACAACATACGCATTACTTTGTGTAATTTTATAAGTGGAATCTCGTGTGTACGTAATTATACCCCTACCTTGTGAAGATAGAGAAATTGTTTTTGATAGAGTCTCCGCTAATCCATTTTACCTATTTGCTGTTACTCTAATCTTGAAAAAGACTCCATGCCACTGGCAGGTCCAAGTAGCATTAGAAATTAAATAGAAACTGTTTGGAAGAAAAGCAGAAATATATATGAAAGAAAAGGAAGGGGGAGGTATGGAACATTTCTGTCTTTAACAGGCTGTGTGTGTATAGATAGCCTTTCCAAAAGGTCCAAGTTCTCTGTTTTAAGTAACAGACACTAGTCATATCAACAATTTGTACATAAATATTGGATTTTATTAAACAAATATTATTATTATGCTCACATACAATTGTTTATACAAAGAAAAATTGTTACAATAGTATGGAGATTCTCCTGTCAGTTTCTGTAGGCCTTCTGCTGACGTTTTGATCCTGGTCCCATGGTACCAACTTACTAGCATTCCTTCAAAACCATCAGAAACTAATATGCCTAAATTACCCTCTTGTTCAATCAATTGAAAAATGGAACAAGTATCAAAAGTCTTCAACCACAACAACTAAAAGCCTCAATCTAATGTAATCTGGGGTCGGCTATATGATTTCTCGTTGATCGTGTTGTTCTACGTGCATAGAAATTTCAGTCACCTAGAAAAGATAAAGACTTAAAAGTAAACGTATTAACATGCTAAAACATATTCCCAACTAATTGACTTCACCTCTCTATTCATCGCTAGGTTTGCATGAATTTCAAGATGTTTTCTTCCATGCGATTTAGGTGTACCTCGTTCTCTTTTAATACTTTTACTCACCATGATTTCACACCTACAAATGATCCGTATGGCGATTGACACAAGACATGACTAAACCGATTAAATTGGTCTTTTCTCATTTATACTCGATATGTGCTATTTGTAACTTCTGATGTAGTTTTTTTTTAGTTTATCTAGTCTAGTATGATTACACATCCATTTTAGTATCCGCATCTCTACAACATTCATCTTGCAGATATATCGGACTTTAGAAACTAGCATTTACTCTTTTATATAACATTGCTAGTCTTACAATTAATTTACAAGTTACCTTTCAATTTGATAGGTATCCTTCTTTCACTTAACACCTTAGTACTACTTCTCTATTTCAACTATTCTATTTTGATTTAACATTACTAAAATAACAAAAATCTTAGCTGCTTAAAATACTTTTTAGAATAAATTTTGTGTTGATATATATCTGATAACTACAGTAGTGATTGTTCTATGAAATTGATGACTTGAGAGGTTCAGGGCCATGTCATGAAGTTATCTTTGCCCTTTTGTGCATGAAATAGAATGACTTAATTAGTTTGTAATTGAGGATAATTACATACATCTATATCTTGTACAAGATATGTATAGAATATATAGATCAACTCTGTTTTTCTGCCTTGACGTATGTGTGTCTATTTTCCTTAATTTTTAATTGTTGGAAATGAAAAAAGAAAATGAACATTTTGCTACACTCCTAGTGCTTTATGGAAATGAAGAGACAAGCAGTTTAGAGATACAAATCATTTGGTAGGATGTATGAGAGAATCTAATATACATATTAGATATGGTATTATTTAATTCTTTATTTGATAGAATATTAGTTATACACCATGTTCAGTATCATAGAGTGTAAAACCAATACATAACAAATCATGATATTAGTAATACATGGGTTATAGAGATATGCATAAGCATGATTAAAGACAAAATTTCCCGTAATACACCAAACCAAACAGTGGATAAGAAATGATTCCATCATAACACATTCATGAATTACTAATCCCAACATAACTAATACTTCCTATTTATTACTATTCTAATACACTTTACCAAACGACCCTACCCTGATTCTTTCTCTTGTTGAATGATTGATCTATCCTGTCTTAGCCATTTCTTAGAGGTAGTAAAATAGGTAATTCTGAAAATTATTTTGTCAACGGTTAGATAAGTATAAGATGTGTGATTTTCTGAGCATTGAAGGTCTTTTTGCAGGCCTTAATTATGGTGGAGGCTAGTGGACTGCCTTTTCTTTTGGATGGGTGGCAACCTTAAGACCAATTGCATCCTTTGAAACTCGGAAATAATGGATTCACTCTTTTACCCTTTTTCACTTAAAAATCAGGCTTAGTTCGTATACTACAAGACTCGAGCCAGTGGCCTAAATTACAAGTCCCTCAACCTTTGCCCCTTGAACTAAGTCTGGTTGGTTTGAGACTGTTTTTCTTTTTTCTCCCAATTGTGTTTACATTTCTTGTTTCTTTAGTCGTTTTATTTTTTGAACACTGCATATATATAATGAGACTTTTCTGGCCTAACCAAAAGGTCACATGAACATGCCTTAGTGTCAGACTATTATGCAGCACCGAAGTCATCAATGTACATGAATCCTGTGAAAGTCCATTATTTCACACTTTGGAGTTTCTCTAACCTTGATTTGGCTTAGTGTAATGGACACTAGTCAAATTGTTGGCTTTGATGATGAATTTGATTTGTTCTCTAGTTTGGCATATATTTTTGAAAACCATGCTTAGAACAAAAGGTTTGAAATTTGACTTTGACAACTTAAGTGATAGATGTGGTTGAGCCAGTTATAACACCAACTTTGTGTGTTATTTATGGAGAATGAGATTAATTTATCTAAAACAAGTAAAAATGAACAGAGGGATTCAAAGTATGGACTCATGGTTGGGCTCACCTCGGACTCGATTTAACTTGTTACCATAGCAAGTTTGATAGGCTTAACTCGACTCAACTTGATTTGGCTCAATACTCAAATTTATTTATAGGTAAAGTTGTTTTTGTGTGACCTATAGGTTACAGGTTTGAGTCGTGAAAGCAATCACTAATGCTTGCATTAGGGTGGGTTGTCTACATCACACCCGATGTGGTGCGGTTCTTCCTCGGACCCTACTAATGTGGAATGCTTTGTGCATCGGGTTACACTTGATGTTGTTATAGGGGATCCTCCAACTATTATGGAAGATTATGTCTCATACCTCCTTTAACTTGATCCTATTAAAAAAAGGAGAAGGGTGCTTACACATGTAACTGTCTTCTTTTTTTTTTTTTTTGAGATTGGTAACTGTCATTTTGTATAGTAAAATCTGTTATGAAACTCTTCCTAACTACCCCCATCTAAGACTAAGTAACAAAAGAATAGTAGAAAAATGGGAAAACTCCAAAAGTATTTAAAAACCCTAGACTGTCTCTAGCTATTTATATGCACCTAAGAGACCTTCCTAACCTCTGCCTCTCCTCTGCATAGTGTGTACTTTGGCTCCTCAGAAATTGAATGACATGTTTCTTTAGACCGACTTTCTTGCTATATTGACCTCCATTTCCATCCTAAAAAAGATCCCAAAAAGAGAGAAAAGCAAAGCCATTTGAGTAAAAGATGAGGGGAAGATCTTCACCAAAGCAAGGAGGAGTTATGGAAGTAGCAAAGGTTGATAAACTAAAACAAGAGCCTCATCTCTCTGGTGCCTATATTAGAAGCCTAGTCAAACAGTTAACTTCTTCAAGAACCAAAGATCCCTTGAATTCTAAAGACCATGATGATTCACTAGAGAATTCAACAAAACTTGATGATACTTTGTGTAGTGATACACAATTGTCATCACCACAGCCAGCAGCACCACCACAGATTAAAAAGAAACAAGTGAGGAGGAGACTCCACACTAGTAGGCCTTATCAAGAGAGACTTTTAAATATGGCCGAGGCTCGGCGTGAGATTGTCACTGCCCTTAAGTTTCATAGAGCGTCTATGAAACAACAGCAACAACAACAACAACAACAACAACAATCTCACACTGAGCCACAGTCGTTGCAGACTTGGCCTCAGGAATCTTTAGGGGAAGAACAAGGGAAGCCAAAATCCCGGAGAAACCCCAGGATTTATGCTTCCAACACTATGGCTAATAACTTACCATGTTACAACATGGAAAATTTCTCCAATGCAACCTTCCCTTGTCTTCCTCAATATCCTTATTCTTGCCCTGTTTCATCCCAATTACCTTTCCAAGACAACATGAATTTTCCACTTCCCAACCAAACATTAGGATTGAATCTCAATTTCCATGATTTCAACAATTTAGATGCAACCCCTTATTGTAGCATCAGCAATAAAAAATCAATCTTTTCATCATCATCTCCTTCAAATGAATTCCATTATGTGGGAGAAGGGGTTGGTCCTATAGGTGAAACGGTGAATTCAAGGTTGCATCCATCAATGGATGACCAAGAAATGGAAGAGATCAGATCAGTAGGGGAACAACATGAGATGGAGTGGAATGACACACTCAATTTGGCAACTTCAGCTTGGTGGTTCAAGTTCTTGAAGGCTATGGAAATTGGACCTGATGAGAAGAACATTGCTGAGGATTATGGATGTTATCCATTTGATGAAGTCATGGAATTCCCTCCCTGGTTTAATCCAAATGAAACCTGCTTGCAACAACATGTCGATGATACCTATTCTCATCCTAACTTACCATGGTAACTATTTCTTACTAATTTCACTTCTGTTTTCGTTATTATTTGCTATGTCTTCTTTACATCCTGCTTGAATCGTGAATCTTTCGAAAATAGCCTAATAAAATCAACGTATATTCTAACCTGATAAAATTACACTAGGATGGATGTAGGATGGTTGTTATTGTTGTTGTTTCATTTCTTCTTTCACTTTTCATCTTTAGGTTGCTTTTTATGTTTAAAATATTAGGAAATATTTTTTGTTCCTATGTCATCTTACTGTACAAGATGCTCTTTGTTTATTTTTATGTGTAAAAAATAGTCGCTCACAGAAATGTAGGATAGAGTTGAATATAACATGTTAAATATAATCTTATTTTTTAAACTTTATATCTAGATAGCAAAAGTTTAATGCATCGAGTTATCCTTCGAACTTTTTTAACATCAGTTTTCTGAGAAGAATCACAATTAATTTTAGGAAATTTCCGTGGCCAAAAACAGATGCATGCTATTAGCATCATGTTTTGTTGGTATTAGACTATTCGTATACGGAAGTATGGGTCTTTGCTAGCATTGACACGTCAAACAGACAACCCATTGGGCCCACTTTTTTTTAAAAATAATTTTTTGTGTGTTTTTTCTTTTTTGGGTCAGGAGTTTGTTGGGTCATTGAGAAAATATTGAATTTGTAATTATCTCTGCCATCTTTTTTCTTTTAAAATTTTCCTGTGATTTAAGCGTCATTACTGACGTATTTATTGATTTTCTTGAAATATTTGATTATCAAGAAAAGTAATATAGTTTGATATTTTTATGAATATCCCAGGAGTTTAAGGGATTCAAAATCACTAACGTCATCATACTGTTTTCGTAAACACCTAAAAATTTATTCGAGATTTTAATCTTTAGAAATATCCAAAAATTTATGAGATATTCGAGATTTCTTTGAGAAAGAAAAATTTGATGTCTTCATGATCTCTTTATGGATATCCAAAAGAAATCTGAAAATGAAATCACACTTCGTATATATAAACTTTTTACCTTTCAAATTAGATATAAGTACCAAACATCAAATTAAAAGAATATTGATAAATCATATTTCTATATTTCTTTTTCTTTAACTAAAAAGAAGAAAGTTGATACTTTTTTTATTAATTCACATCACTATGGTCTTCATCATCATCATCAAATCTGACTTTTAAAATATTATATTTTCATTGTTTTTTTAAAGGTATTTTTTATAACTATATTCAGAGAATATATGTTATGAATATGTCACAAAAACTACTATGTTCTCCATATTCTTATTTTATTTAAATTTCTTGTGTTGTTACAGTATGGACATTGAAGAAATTGAACGAATGGATGTGGAGTGGTTAGCTTGAAAAGAAGAAGATTGATGATTTTTTTTTTAATCATAATCAAATCTTTGGCCTTTATATTGAAGCCTCAAATTGCTGTTTTTTTTTTTCTTTGGGGAAGGAGGATTTTAAATTTCTCAATTTCTTTGTCTTTTATTTTATTTTATTTATTGAAAAAAAAGAGCAGTAATAAAGGCGTTTGCTAGAAATCGCAGGGTCTAGAGAAAAATAATAGATGAGGGAGAAATTAATTATTATATGTATGTCTCCCAGTTTTTCTTTTCTGTCAATTATGAGAGATCTGATATTTAATGGTTCTCATCATTGTATTTTAATTTATATTTTTAGAAAATTTGTATTTTATTTGGTTGCGTATTTTCACAAGTAATATTTTACAATTTCTGGGACTAAATTATTGCAAGTTTCAATTTTAAAAAAAGGGTCATTACTCTTTTCTCAAATTTTTGGTTATATTAAGGATTTGAAAGGAAAAAGGGACAGTAAAATAAATTGAACAAACGTTTATTAGGTATGCACAAGTGAGAAAGCTTGAAGAAGTAATTATTGTAATTATGACAACGGAAAAGGGTCAAAATTGCCCCCGAATTATATGAAATAGACCATTTATACCCTTCGTTACATTTTGGGATCAAAAATACCCCTGCTGTTATCCTAAGAGACCACAAATACCCTCAAGAGTTAACACCCCAAATTTTTGTTGACGTGGCAAGCCACGTGGGACTAATCCTTCCACCTAAGCGTTGCCAACTAGGATTTACTACAAAAGAACTAGACCTTTAGCGGCAACAACAGTCGCCACAAAAGCCCAGAAAATCGTCACTAAAAGTTTTTAACATTAAATTCTAATTTTGTGT